>CAXIVR010000003.1:177004588-177099588 GCA_964035755.1 Teleogryllus oceanicus
CTTCACAGGCGGAAATATGCTTACAGTTTTGCGAAAACAAACAGGACCAACCATAACATTTATGTGTTCTTTTTCATAACATTTATGTGTAACATCCGTGCGTCTGTGAGCAACACTAAAGACTAAATATTAAAAACAATATTTTCTTGAAAACGGCTTCAATTTTTTTCTTATTCTATTTGTACAAGTAGTGCTAAATTCATTGATTAACATGACTTCAGACCAGTTTTGATCCATTTTTGGTTATTTAAAAAATTATATAAATGTTTTTTAGAATTCTCTTCTAGAATTCATTGGGAAATATAGTTATTCAAATTTTCGTTTTCATGTTGTTGCGCCAGGAAGTATTATTCCTTGACGAAGGACATCATGGATAAGAGCCCAAAATTTATTGCTTATTTATCCTTGAAAATAGATTTTATTACATGCAAGATTTTGTTTTTAATTTTCAAAATTCATGTAGTATATGACTTAGTGTAGGGATCACTGAGTTTTGAAAATGTGCACAGAATTCCCTTCACCCCATACAGCCATACCACGTCATACGCAGTTTCAACTGTTTTTTGACGTAAAATAAATAAATCTCTTACGTCGTTAATATTTACATTACGGGCGATATGTATAAACTATTGCTTTTGTGAATAAAAGATTTTTTATGTTTTCTTCTTAGTTGCTCAAAAATCAAAGGTTTTATGTGAAAATGTGCTCACAATTGGTAATTTTCAGATACGCTCAAACCTCTTCATAAAATGGATTCAAATTTTTCAACAAATGTTTGAATACAGTCCCCTAACTCCTTGACCAAGTTTAACTCTTCTATAATATTCTCAAGTTAATATTTTTTCGTTCGGTTAACTAAATATAATCATTAATTCCATGAAAACTCGTTGACTATCTCTATGTTAACAGCACGCGTGCAATTAAAATTCCACCGTGCAATTAAATATGCACACCTACCAATCAGAATTCAGAAAAGGAGCGAAATCGTGTAATTAAGAAACTATAACACAGACGTATCAAAGGTATTTGCAGTATTTGAAATATGAACCAAAAAATACATAACATATTTCGTACCTGCAACAACCACTTATAAACAACGAATTAATGAAACTAATTTGGGGAAGTAAACGTTAAGCTAGCTGAATTCTGGAACAACAAAAAATATTTAAAAAATATTTTAAAATATATTAAATGTTTTACATGTAAAATCATGGAACAACATAAAACATTTAAAAGATATTTTAAAATATATTAAATGTTTTACATGTAAAACATTTGGTCTTAGGATTACGAATGTAAAAAGTGTAAACGTCATTGTGTTTACCAGTTCTAAAAAGTACTATACCAAAACTGTGTCAAAAGTGACTAGTTTTTTTCCAAATATTTATACATGTTTTCTCTCTCATACCTGTCTTTACTTTTTGTGGGAAGTAATGTTTTCATGACTTTGTCAGCTTCTAATATTTTATTAGCATATGTTCAGTACCTTCCATTTGCAAATGTTTCGCGGAAACAAAGAGAATGCTAGGCCCACTAAAATATAACATTTTCAGAAGTAATACTACGTCATAAAATTCATGTCGCGGGTGAAGATGTGCTGGAATTTTTTAAAATTTGAATTTTTCCTAAATTGAAACGAAAAAATATTGAACGTAGCATGTGTATAAAGGGGGATAATTGCACTCATGGCGTATAAGAAAACTCGCTCCTATCGTCGCTCGTTTCCTTGAACATACCATTCATGCAATTATCTCCCTCTTTATACACTCATTTCGTTAATTACTATAATTGGACCATTAGGGTTTGAACCATAAGCGTCATCGCTGGTCTGCCAAGGCCCGTAGCATGCTGTCGAGTCATAGAGCAGAAATAGGGCTCGAAAGATTTAGAAAATGTGAAAATATATATATTAGGCATCTGTATAAGGCAGCTAACAAGAGGATGGGGGAACCCGAAAAGCTAACCCTGACTTAAGAGATTAGGAACCTTTGTAATTAGAAAAAATCTTCAGCACTCTGTAGCACCACTGGTTCACTTGGAATGAGAGTTTCGCAAGATACGGTTTGAAACATTAGCAGTACACGAGTTTTTGTATAATTGTTACGTTATTCAACAGTTTCAAATACCAAAAGAAAAGCGTTCTATATTGTAAAATCAGTAGTTACTCTACGAATCATCCATTCAGTCGTTTCTGGCCTACCTGAAAAATGTAGGCAAACGCGTAGTTCCAATCTTTGGTGATGTCGAAGGGGTACCAAGCCTCGGTGGGCAGCACACGTACATGACAGTCATCAGCAGTTACATTGACACCAGTGTCCAGAAGGCGTTGACGACACACATCGGAAGCTGCCTTGTTGCCATTCCCAAACGGAAGAATTGCCCAGATCACGAAGGCAACTAAACAATTAGAAATGTGGACCTTGCTGACGATGTTTCCCTGCCGAGTCGCCATGGTCATCGCCTCCGCCTGCTCAGATCCTGGCGGCACCTGCGACAGCTCTCGAAACTTCTGCAGGAGGCGCCGCACTTGTTTGTGCTGGCGCAGAAGATTGAAAGCCTAAGGAAATAATACAGTATTGTTACGAAATGAAACTTCGTACAAGTGTATCGACTCGTTAAAGAACGAACAATTGAGTAATGTAATGGGTTGCTACGGAGGCAAATTTTAGTTTAAGATACGCTGGCTAGAGTTCGAAAGAGATGGCCGGATGACGATTATGTCATGAGATTTAAAGTAAAATACTTGTTCAAATACCCAATTACCAAACGGGCTACCCTTTCGTCAAGTTTCTTTCACCAACTAGCGGAGAAAGAAGGTATCACTTGGTCGACTACGCTGGTGATTAGAATTTAGAGTTTTAATAGAGATCTACATTCTCCGCGATTTTAGCGCTCCGCACTCGCTCGCCCTGTCCTTGGAGCCCATGCGCTGGAGAGAAACAGTGTCAGTCAGAAAAAATAATGTGAAGTTGACAAGAAAATTAAAATGAAAAAAAAACATTTTTTATGCTACAGAGGGATGTAGATGGTGGGACGAGATCTAAGAAAGCTTTCAAAAATATTCTTTTTATATTATAGTAACACTACTTGTATATCATTTGGCTTAGGGACTGAGGGACCATATTATTCAGAGGTACCCTTTCGACACGTTTCTTTCGCCAACTAGCGGAGAAAGAAGGTATCACTTGGGCGGCAACGCAGGTGATTAAATTTAGGGTTTTAATAGAGATCTGCCCGCGGTGGCCCGCGAGGGTGCCGAACGCCTGGTCGGTCGCCGAAAATCGGACTTCAATTCGGCGATCTGCCCTTTCAAGACACGCCTGCCGCATTGTAATAAATATCGGATGCTATGAACATGTTTTTAAAATTCCCAAAAAGGAAAGAAAAATGACGTAAAAGATTTGATCAAAACCAGTTCAGATGAGCAGACTATTGGTATATGTCATCCAGGTCGCTTCTTTTCGTTCAAATGAACTCAGCTTGCAAATTTTTGGTTTGGACTCTTCTTTACTAGGAAATCTGTCTTTATATAGTTATCGAGAAATCGGCGGAACCGACAGTGGCACTAAAAGGCGTCATAGGAACCTTAAATTACATACTTACAACGGCTGACTACAATTACTGAGCGAAGAAATCGAATAGGCTATGCAGGGATTCTGTGGAGAATTTTTTGCATCTCGTAAATATTATTTAAAGCAAGTGTCATTAAAATAATGTTAAAATCACGAAATTAGCCAAACATGCTTTAAGAATGTTGGGAAAAGGTTAAAAAATGGCTGAGTCGAAATCGACAAAAAATACATCAAAAACTGTCGTGTAAAAATAGGTCAATTTTTTGTCATAACATAAAATTTATAACTACAATAAAAGATATTGTTGTGAAGTGAAAAGAAAAAATATCTTTCATTTAAATGCGCCCCACTTATGACTTCGGTTGAATACCTTGGTCATAAGTCATCCAATGAATTGGGGTTTTGTTTGGGTTTCTCTGGATTGCTTAAGACGTTCACTAGGACAGTCCCTTGTTTGCATTCACAGAAGAACATGTGTATTTCACTACCTCTTTCATTTTCTACATCAATGTTAGGATTGTGCTAATTTTAGTGAATGGATAGTATCACTTTAATGTTAGTATGTCAATGTTATCAATTATTTTACACCACATTTACTTTGATAATGATCCTAACAATAATATTTTAACGTGTTCTATTCATTATTTTGTTCATAATTATAAATAGCCATACATATGTAAAAGCTCGATCTACTACAGATGAGCAAAATATTCGCAACAATGTAGTACAGTGCATTTGTTCTTCTATTTGTTATTCCGAAAAAAAACAACTCTCAACTCTTTCAAACTGTTGTCGCTGATTGTACAAAAACAGAATATGTAAATAAATTGTATTTTTTAGTAACTTGGAGCTGGATAAAATGTGCCTGCTTATAACTTCTTCTGTACGCTTGACTGTCAGGTTGTGTCCATGCCTCACCTTCCCTATGCTTGAGATGGCGACACTGTTGAGAGCGGCAGTGTGGACAAAGAAACTGCCAGCACCTTGCTGAGCTGTCTCCACACCAAGGCTGAAGATGCCTAACACAAGCGTGCCCGTTATGAAGGCCGTGTAGAAAGGGTAGAGTCGGGCCGCAGAGCGTCCCTGCGGTGCCCATAGGCCCCATAGCCGCAACACCTTCAGCGGAAAGAACGGCAGGTCTCCTCCTTCCCCTGCAGGCCATGGTTTCTGAGGCTCTGCAATGAGAAATGACATTCTGTTCAAACAGTAGCATTCTTTCACCGCGAAGCACTCATGCACGACAGGCGCAGTGACTGCAGAGGAAGGAAAGAAGGATGTCTTTAACTCCTGTGAGTGAAGTTCATTGACAGATGGTTCCAGAAATGAGTCACCGTGAAGCGTGCGGAATAACATGTAGTTACGAACACGAGCTGACGCTGACAGCGTTGTTTAACAGACTTCGCATTGCAGTTCAAAACAAAACACAGCGATGCACTGTCTATGATAAATATATCACAATTACAGATGAAACTAGCACAGATTCTGGGGCATTGCATTAATGTGTAGATCCCGCGTGTAGTTACGAACACGAGCTGACGCCGACGGTGTTGCAGGCAGACTGAAGCGACAGTTGTCGACGAGACTGGGGAAAGAAGCTTCCCGCCACTGCGTCGTCTTGGCCAATGATATTCGAGCTTGCTTTTATACTTAATTGAAAGATTAAGAAACATGTTTGAAATATGATTTTATAAATTGCATGGGGCTTTAAAATGAATATTAAATGAATTTATTAAACTGACATGTTAAATACATAATTATTTTTATGATGTAATCACAATGTGACGCTTGTTTCAACCGCCAAATGCGATGTTGCCAGACTATTATGTATTAAATATAAATTATAGAATGCTGTAGCAAGTTAAAAATTCGCGTAAATGGATTTACACGTTACATATCAACACAGGACGAAGAAATGTTTTCTCCCAATTCACGTGAAAGTAAAAACAACAATAATACTATTAATTGTGATATTCTTGAGGAAAAGTGTTACTCACTGATCACGTTAACGCTCAGCATCATATCACCTGACGTATTATTAAAATGCCACTTCGCTAAAACTTGTGGAACAACTAGTATCTTGGGGCTGAGTCATTGCCAGATGTGCATCAAAACAGACTGTATTATCAACAATAATATATAAATTCTGGTAGTCATGTATGTCTTTGAGAAGAAAGGGAATATTTGTGGCGAAGATATTTTTATTGAGTAGTGCTAAATAAATGAGGCTTCTACCTTTACACGTTGCGACAACACTGTATCATTTGCTTATTCTTTTTTATTTACAATGCACATTATTTACTATGCATGCGGGTTATAGCAATAAGTTGACGGACTAGGCGTTCATAATTTTCTCACCAAGTCCGTAATTTTGAATCTAGTAGGACTGAAAAGAACAGTTCCAGACCGCGTAACAATAATTTATTTCGTGTCATGGGAATTTCCACCTGAAACCAGAGATCGTTATAGGATATTAACGATCCACAGTGAAGGAAATGCGTATCATTACTCTTTGGAATAATAAAGAAGGACGTTCTTCAATTATATTAACATCATTCTGTCTTAACATAGGTCTGTCACTCGGTGTGAGTTGCCATTGCTAGACACTGGCTGTGTGTACTTTGTCCAGTCGTTTATAATGAATCAAATTTAGAAATGCAAATAAACATTTTAACTCAAATTAGGTGACATACGTGGTGACGTACATAGGGGGCTAAATTATATGATACTGTCATTTCCAATACAGGATTTGTTTTAAAAATTAAATTATAATAATGAATGTTGTTAATAAGACACATGCAATTTGGCAAGTAGTCATACCATTTTTTTATTCATATATTGATTTGAGACTTCACTACTGTACAGATGACTGCAATGTGGCACATGCCAGCCTGTGGAAAGCGTTGTAGCATGAAATACATAAGGTAATAATTCTTCTATCATCTCAAAAGAGGGGGAATGTTTATTAGTGTATCATCTGTTTCACTACACAATGAAATTTATAACTGTGTTGAAACAATAAAATTTAAATAGCGTCTAGACTCTTCCTAGAACATGTGAAAAATATACAAGCGAAAATATACTATACAAAAAAATATATCCTCTCCCATTTAACTTATTTGCATTTTTAAAGTTCAAGGTTTTTGATTCTGCATATAAAATGATTTCTCAGCTTCAACGGAGTCAATTTATCAAAGCAAATCTCTGAATATTTATAAATGTAACTTCATTTTCTGTGCACGTCTTCTAGAATTCAGTGGGAAATACAATTACTCAAATTATCGTTTCCATGTTGTCGCGGCAGGAATTAATAAGAGCGAAAATTTATTGCTTATTTATCCTTGAAAATAGATTTTATTATATGGGAGTTTTTTTGTTTTTTTCTCCCTTTCAAAATTCAAAATTTATTGCTTATTTATTTTTTAAAATAGATTTTACTTAGTGTAGGGATCACAGAATTTTGAAAATGTGCACACAATCCACTTTTCCCCATAGCACGTCATACGCAGTTTTTAACTGTTTTTTTGACGTAAAATAAATAAATAAATAAATAAATAAATAAATAAAAACGTGGTATTACATTATTTATACTACATTATTGGCCTGTTATCGTTATCATCTAAATTAGTAGTACTATGCTCGCACTTTTTCTTGATCCTCGAGCTCCCTAGTCCTCGTTCAGCCCGGCATAGCACGGCCCGGTAGAAAATATGAGCTCCACTCGGAACGTCACGATTCAGTTTACAGTGCTGCCCACCTTCTTCCTTTCCAATGCGGACTTCGTAGTTTTCGGTCTTTTTTTCTATGGACCTGTTCTTACTATGTTCCTTGTTGTTACTCAATTATTTCTATAACTATTAATTATTTCTTCAGAATTTAAAAAATCTTCCGTTGTTTCTCATAGCTATCTAGTCCAAGACGAGTTATTACGCCGAGTTTTCTGTCAATAAAGTTGACAGGCCTGCAACTGCCGTGACGTAGACAGAACCTGCCTCTCCCCGCACCCTCCGCTGTGGAGTATCAAGAAAAAGTGCGCGATTAGTACACATATATCTCTGTACCTTTTTGTAGCATAGATCATTTTGTAACTCTCACTCCCCACAAATCTGAAGAAATAAGGTGTTGAAAGGTTGAGAATTTCACGGAGAGATGACTAACTCTACTTTATTTTATAAAGAGGTAAAAACTTTATAAATTTAAAAATACATGTTTCAAAATGCCTCTATAATAGCCCAACCCAAATGCAATCCTGCAACACATATTCAATTTTCTTCGTATCTTCCTCCTTTCAAGGTTTACGCCAGAGGGTCTCTTCCAGCTTCACTCTATCGTCGCCATAGCTGCCAAACCGGAAGCGGTAGCTCAGTGCATCAACTGATGTCACTGAAGCGTCTCTGACCGGAAGGTCCTAGGTTCGAGTCCTCACGGCGGCAGTATTTTCGACACTAGCTTTTCAGCTAGGTCGAATTCAGTCGCTGTTTGGAGGAGAATACTAGCGGCCGGCTGCTCTGATCGGTAGTTTTCCGTGGTTTCTCCGACCAACACCAAACGGGCCACGGATCGCGCGCGATCTTTCCCTCCTCTTCCTCTTCGTTGTTCTCTCCTCTTACACACACACACACACACACACACACTAACATGCACTACACTACCACACATTCTGTGAGACCGGTCGGGAGCTTAGAGCTTGTCCCGGCTGGGGCGGTGCCCCGCTGGTGGGAGAGTCCTGGTTAGGGGGAAACCCCACTAGCCGACGGTAGGTCGGCGCCGGATCTGGCCGTCCAGCGGGGGAAGATCACCGCCATCTCTCGAGAACAAACATGCACTACACTAACGGGAGTAATGACCAAAGCGGTTTACGCGCCCGAAAACACGAAAAAATCAATCAATCAAGCAACCAGTTCCCGGCGGAGCTGCGGAGAAGCGGGCGGAGACGGCGCTCGCAAGGGCGCTGAGGCCGTCCGCTCCGCGCATCCTGCGCGAGACAAGCGTAGCGGCAAACAGCGGCGTGCACATGGCCTTCCAAGGAAGAAAGGGCCCAAAGCACGTCGCCACCACCTTCCGCGCCGGAGCCGACCGTGCGTGAGAGGCGGTCGCCGCGGGGGCCAACCCCCGGGCCTCGGCCGCATGGAGATGCCGAAGACGTCGCGATGCCACGGACGCTTGAGTGAAGTCGACGCCGTCGTGAAAAGTGTAAATAGTGAAGTGATTCAAAGTGGTATGAATGAGTGAGTGAATGTTTGTATATATAGATTAATAATGAAAGCGAGAGTGAATGATGTAAAAATAGAAGAGAAAATAGAACAATCTCAAAATCTTTCAATTTACTATTAAAAACCTATTGTAAATAACTAATGAGCACAAAGTGGCACTTTGTTTAGTATAAGTTAATTATAAGCTAGTTTTTAAGTTGTATTTTTAAGACATCCGCTCTCCCTAAGCTGCAGAAGTCGTAAAGGATGCAGCGAATAGTTGTATATCCTAATTGTGAATAAATTCCCGCCTCTCCAGGGTAACTAAAGAGGGGGAAAAAGTGGACATGAACTCAACGCGCCAAAGGGTGTCACAAGAATTGCTACGATTGTTTTGATAGTACGAGGAGGTTGGTGCGAGCATTGTACATTGGTACGTGCCATTCCGAATCTAACCTAAGTATCTCAACGGGCCGTGCTATTCAGCACTGGGTGAGGACTAGGGAGCTCGTGTATCAAGAAAACGAGCGGGAGTAATAATAGTGTCATCACTTGTAGAGTGTTTTGCGTCTCTCTTCATGACATCTTCACATTTACTGTGCAAAGCGACACATAATCATGAAATTTTTTCATTGCTTATGAGTGCGATACTTTTTTATGAACGTGAGCGTGCAAGGCAGCAAACATAAGCCTAATGCTTTCCTATCTCGAGATAAGCAATCACATTGTGTCATGGAATACTCCTATAACGCAAAATACCGTGTTTGTTCCAGAGAATGCAATTTAATATTACCACTACTTCATTTGTTATCCCTTATAAGTTAAGTCTATATTGGGGGCAACATTATTCCAAAAGAGTAAATATATTCGTCCATGAAATTGTGATGCACTTGCCACCAAGAAACTTCTGATATAAAAACTCTCGATACATATAAACATTTTATTATTGGACCGATTCACGTAATTCACATAAAATCTCAATTTTCGCCCTTTTGAGTTATAACAGTATTTCTGAAAAGCGACCACGTGTTTCACTTTTGCCTCCCACAAGACTCGTGGGCTCTTCCACATAGATATTGTCAATTTCTTACACGGGACTCGAACCTGAAGTCTTTTTTTATTTTTTAAAAATTTGTTGCGTCTACTTTGACGCAGCGCGTCTCCGAGCCCCTTGGTGGCGTTGAGCGCTCTGCGCTTTTCGGAGTTAGTTAATGCCTTATTTTACGTGGCGAGACTCAGGCCATCAGGCCCGTTCTTCCGTCTAACCGCGCAAATTTCGATACGCTCCTTTCACCACCTAACAGACAAAGGAGGTATTATCTTGGGAGACGAAACATGCGGATCTGAATTTTGCTCAGAGGCTTCTTTTAGGCTTGAGGACCTTTTACATGCAAAAATATACTACAAGGGACAGCCGGCTTTACTTCCCCTCTGAAGGAAGGCGTTCGAAGGATTTTTTCGCCCTTAAAAATCCACGGCTTCGATCGGGTTTGAACCCGCAAACTCGGGTACAACGGTCCAGTACGCTGAACGTTATGCCACCGAATCCGCAAATAATCATCCATATCCGGAGTAATCATCCATTAATTACAGCGCTTTTATTTTTGGAGTAATCCTCCGTTAATGTTATGTCCGCCACGTCTCGTCGCAGTCAAGAGGACCACCAGGTAGCATCTCCGCGTACGCGCCTCCTGCTACGAGCTCTTGCGTCACTACCCAGCGGCCAGAATGGGGAAGGAGTAAGGATAAGGGTAAGGTTTAGGACACTTCACACGGGTTGGACTAGCCCTTGTGAAGCAACCAAACTCGTTTTGTTGGAACAAATGTCACAAGAGATTCGACGGAAATCGAACCCGGATCTCCTTGGTGAAAGGCGAGTGACTTCGCTCTGCGCCACGAGATGGTCTATTATGCGGCTTCGATCCCGCTACAGACAACAGGGCCGGCGGATGGTGCAAGTCCGAGTGGGTAGTTGGCCCAAGTGGGAGGTCCCTCCTCCTCATTCTTCCACCGAAAATGTAAATGAAAATATAAAACAATATTTTTGAAATTGTCATTTTTAACATTAAGTTGTCATCAAATGGATACATTAGTATTTATTTGTCATTTGTTTTATTTTATGTAACTTCAGCAGAGTTCATTTGTGAAACGCAAAAATTGTGTTTTTTTTGCTCCACTTTGCATTTTTTATATAAACTCTTTAAAGTTTTTTGGAAATCGAGTTTGTTGGTTATGTCGCTATAAACATGTAAAATCGCAACACTGTTTAGCCGATCTTGCAACATAGCCTATCGTATATTCGTTTTGAATCGACGCAATACAGAGAAACTTCGTTAATTTCTAGAATTTGACGTTAATGGAATATTTTTCTCACCCCAAATCCCAAGTGGGTATTTTACCCACTGGGAATTTTTTGTGTGGGAATAGCTACCCACCACACCCACATTATCGGCCGGGCCTGACCGAAGATGGTGGGCAAAAGATATAGAAGTAAATGTTGCTGATAAACGGAAAATTTCCTGAACAGATTTGAGCGCTGTATCTATCATATGAATGACACAATCGTCCACTTTAAATGAAACAAGCTCTGGTTATGAAATATATGGAAAAAGGTAATCTTAGTTCATCCATTTCTTGAATCTTTTAAAACAGAAATGATTGAACTACCTAAACGTGATTTTATAATGACTCTTTTTGACACAGCGATGACGAATACATTGGTGAATCATACGGGAATAAAAACTGGAATGAAATCTATTCTATGAAAGCGTATGTATGAATGAATTATTAAATGTTTGGATATTTGATTGTATGAATGCGTGAATGTTTGAATGTGTGAATATATGCATGCATGTGTGAATGTTTGAATGTTCGTATAGCGCATCAACGCCAGTCATCAACCATGTTTCAATAGTTTTACCACTACCCACGCGGGGCAAGCATTAACCCTCAGTGTCACTTCGGTTTCTCACCGATGCAACATTACTAAGGCACGTCGTTGTACGAAGTTCAGTTCATTAGGGGTACTAGCGCCGGCTCGATAATTTGTCTTTTCTCGCCGTTATACGAAAGTTTAGTTCCATCACCTTAACCGTAGCCAATCTACTCGCCGCCTTACTGCTCACGCCTGCGGTCCCCATGCTTCTCGTGCAGTTCGACCCATTTATCTCGCGGACCAATTCGCGTAATAACGACCGTGTCGGTCGTTCACCGATTTCCCGCCATTTCCATTGCTTGCGTCTTGCACCTCTCTTAGTTCTTGTATCTTCGTCCGAAGTAAGTTACATGCTCCTCATATTTCCGTACTTCCTTCTTTACTTCGTCCTTAAATGTCTTGACCGATCGCTTTAAATCTTCTGCCGTTGTCGCTGTTTCACTTTACACGCGTTGATTTCCTTCTCCACGTCATGGGATACTTTCAATATCCTTTCCCGCAGCGTTTCGATCGATCCACTATTTTACACGGGCCTTGACATTGTCGCTAATTTACTCGTCTAATTTACGAACCTCATCTGCCATCTTTTGTTCATGTAAATGGAGGTTCTTCACGACCTTGCTCAGTTCACGCTTTTGCTCAGTTAAGCTACGCTGAACCTACTGTTCTAAAATTTTAGTATGCTCCCGTACCTGGTCTGCTATAATGTGTTCGTGCGAATTTAATTTATTAACAATTATTTTATTCGGTTTTTGTACCTGTTCTCTTGTCATTTCTTTCGGTTCTGTATGAAATTGGTGAAATATGTTAAAGAGTTCATCCCACTCACCCCTTTAACAGTCTACAATTTAACGTTAATGAACGCGCCCCATCTAACTCATTTCTTAATCAATCAGAATTATCTAATTGTGACCCGTGACACTAATTCGCCACATCCTCAACATTTGTATTGTCACCACACTTCCATCCCTTCTCATTTTGAGCTACATACATTTTGTCCTTCATTATTTTGATGCCCTTTGCAGCAATTGAACGCATATGAAATACCTTCTAAAACATACACCAATACACTTGAAATTCACTCTGAAATATTGTAAGGCTGCGCCTCCTTGCGGGCGTACAGCCTGGGGTTGGGCGCCAGGTCGGTTCGCGATTGGCTGCGGAGAGAGCCGACGACTTCCCTGATTGGGCCAACCTTCGAAGATTTAGATGTGTTTGCTCCCGGTAGAACGTGAAGAATCCTCAACCCTGTATCCCTGGGTTAGGTTAACTGGTGAGCTGCATTGGATCGGATGTGATCTGTGATTCATTATAAATTATAATTGATTGATTGTTAGTAATTTCGGGCGCGTCAACTACAATGGTCATCAGTCCCATACGTGTAGTGCGTGATTTTGCATGGGAGGAGGCGGTAGTCTTCCCCGCTGTATGATATCTCCCACCAGCGGGGCACCGTCCCAGCCAGGACAAGCTCTAAGCCCCAGCCCGGTCTCCAGGAATGTGTGGTAGTGCAGTCCATGTTAGTGTAAGTGTGTGTGTAATGGGGAGAGGATAGGACAAGGAAGAGGCAGGAAAGATCGCTCGCGGTCCGTAGCCCGTTTGTTGTTCTGACATTCGTCTAGTGGTCGGAGTAACCACGGAAAACTACCGATCAGAGCAGCCGACCGTTAGAATTCTCCTCCAGACAGTGACTGAATTCGACCTAGCTGACAAGCAAGTGTCTAAACTCTTGCCACCGTCGGGACTGGAACCTAGGACCTCCTGATCAGAGAGACTGGAGAAATATCAGTTGATGCCCTGAGCCATCTCTCCGGATGGGACCTCACTTCGTTTTTTTATTAATAAAAGATTTTAAGACTTACAACTTAAATACAATTATATTCTACTTCCACCAATCAAGAGAATATGCTTAAAATCTATCATTCATTGCATTGCTTTCTCTTCTTGTCTTAAGGTATTACTGGAATTTTAAATCTTGAATTGGCATGAAATTCTTTCAAATACACGTTTATAATAGAATAATTAAATTTATTCCCAACTTGTATTACAGAGATAAGGTACATTGTTGTTTCTTGGAATTACTAGCCATCGATAACCAGTTGTGATGGTTAGCAATACTGAATTTATAATTTATTATCTGTCTACTTCTACATAGTATTTTTTATGTGTGGTGTGCTTTACATTCGTTCTGTTCTACTTCCAACGCAGGCGCTTGTGAGTCAGCAGTCTGTGAGGGCAGGCTACGCGTGAATGGCGCGCCGAGGAAGGTCGATGGCCTGGTGTATGGAGTACGCTCGCCCAAGGCTGGGGCGCTCGGCGGAGGCGTGTGGCTGCCGGGTGTGCTGGAGACGTCGGGGAGGTCGACTGCTCCAGGGCAGGTCGGTTTATTGCTTGATTGATTTTTTCGTGTTTCCGGGTCATTGGTCCCGTTAGTGTAGTGCATGTTTTTGGCGGGAGACTTCCCCCGCTGGATGGCGAGATCCGGCCCCGACCTACCGACGGCTAGTGGGGTTTCGCCCTAACCAGGACTCTCCCACCAGCGGGGCACCGCCCCAGCCGGGACAAGCTCCCGACCGATCTCCCGGAATATGTGGTAGTGTAGTGCATGTTACTGTGTGTGTGTGTAATGGGATAGGATAGGACAAGGAAGAGGAAGGATAGATCGCGCGCAGTCCGTGGCCCGTTTGGTAGGGTACTGCTCCGACATTCGCCTGGTGTTGATCGGAGAAACCACGGCAAACTACCGATCAGAGCAGCCGGACACTAGAATTCTCCTCCAGGTAGCGACTGAATTCGACCTAGCTGGAAAGCTAGTGGTATTTAAAATTAAAGAGCTTATGTTATATTACATAGTTTATTGGACATCGACATAGTAATCAATACATACCGCTTTCTGACAGATGGCAGACAGTTTATGATCGGCTAGCAGAGAGAAGCGGCAAGAAAAAACAGATGCAAAAAGTGATACACTTTTTGAGATACACCGCCCTGATTGGGGTAATTTGTAGGTACAGTAAAAAACACTATTAGTTTTAATTTCACGAGTGGAATAGACAAAATTATGCGGTAGTAACTGACAAACCGCGATTGCTACTTCTGGTGCGATCTCGTCGCTCACTGTAGTCGGTAAGGAGACTGCTGTCCGCCTCTCTTCGATATCTAGTTGCTTCTCTCGTCCGAAGTCAAGCTGCATGTTGTGCCTCTTCTGAAGTTGTTAATAGTCTGGAGTTCTCCTCTCTCCGAAGTGTGGCCACAAGTGTCTACCTCTCTCAAAAATCATGTTGCAAGTACTGCTTCACGCTAGGCGCTCGTGTCTCGAATAGACTCGAACCCAGACCATTCATGCGCTTTTTCGAACGGTCATGAAAGAAAATTTGGATTGTGGTACTCGTAACAGTATTTACGAGCGTTGATTGGTTTGCAATGACCTCAAGTGGATATGCTTCTACACTGTCAGAAATTAAATTAAATGTACGACTGTACATTAATATCAATTACATTATAATTAAAGGCAAATAAATGTAATTTTACATCAAATTTAATGCGTAAAGTACAATCAATTTAGATTTAATGGACGACTGTACATAAAACTCAATTTACCTTTTACATGAAATTTAAGACTTTTACATTCAAGAGAGATTAATATAATTCAACACTAAATTTAATTTTTAAATTAAATTCACCAAGATTTGATATATAATAAGGAAAAATTCCTTTTAAAAAATTAAAAACATTTTCTTCCGCTATTATTACTAACTTATTAAATATTAAATTTAAATATAATTTTTGTTTGAGTTTTATACTTTTTTCTATACAATAATTTATCATTTTTTCCCACCAAACCTCTTAGTTTAGTACTGTCTTTGAACATTCAATATTCGCAGTCGTGTTGCCTTTTTGCAACAGTTGCCCGATGAGGGCTTTCGTCTGGGTTTATTTGGGGTGCGGATTAAGAAATTCCGAACTTTTCCCGTCCCTTGCACGCAAGACAAAGGGTGACGCGTATCCCAGCCTGCCTATTTGAGGTAGTCCAAGTGTTTCGCATTCATTCGTATTCTGAAATTCTTGTAGCAGTGTTCTTACGTGATAAAGCAATAGTTGTATTTTCTAAAACGTGTGCAAAATGAAAGTCATGACTTTCGGATATGAAAACGTGTGAAACTTATAAATGTTATTCCTCACTTTCTGTTCTTATCACAGTCGTTTCGTAGAGCGGTAGGCAGTTAACATCGAGAAAAGCTGAAGCAATATCGGATTTGTGAAGGTAAAGTCTGGTTATTCATTGGTATTATTTATTTAATATTATTTTCATTATTAATATTATGTAGTATTATTTACATGAAATGTGAAATTTGTTAATCTTTACCTATTGGTGTATATGTGCTGCAGATTGCAAGTGGCTGTTTAAATATAACAATAGACCAAACAAATTAAGACAAAAAACTGAAGTTCAGGAAATGAGTGTTTAATAATAAGTTCAAAGTAAATAAATGTGATCCTGGAACCAAAAGTTCCAGTATTTTGTAAAGACGTTTTTGAAGGTGTGATAATATTATTTGCCAGCTATTATGCTTTTAGATATACCTATTTACTCGTCCATTGTGACAAGTACTGTGTACAGAGTATAGGACGTCTGCATCAGCTGCAAAAGACAAAGAAGTTCCATTAGTAAATTCCAATTGTAAGACGCTTCTTGTTGCTCGTACATTTTAAAATGTTTAATAGGATTTCAACCTGACCAATACAAGATGGCTATGACCTCAACTACTTTAAGGCCTCTTCAGCTACGTGGGAGTTTTCATTTGGGGAAGGGAGTGACATTTTTGATAAAGTTGTATTTGTTATACATATATTGAGAAGCCGTCTCGACAACCTCCGTGGTTACACCTCTTTCGGTTCACCTTTTTTTTAGTAAAGTGAGATTTTATTTGACGCTTCTCAGCCTGCTTGTATGATACTGATCATTTCTTTATATTTCAAGAACAGATTTGTTATTTAAAACAGTGAATAGATACAGACGGAATCGCAAAAATTATAGTAGTTAGGAATAAGAAATCATGGGTAGAAATTATTATATAGACTTTCACGAGATTCCGTTTGTGGCAGGCAATATGTCATTCGACGTGCCTTGGTGTGCTGCTGGTGAATTCGCCATTTGAGCCATGAGAGCGCACCACAGACCAGACACCAAGAACGACCAAAATAGATACCATTGCACATTGTCGCCATTTCGCTGCCTCTTTCCACATAGGACGCGATGGGATCGCATTATTTGAAGATCCAGAAGCCGAGCAGTTATCAATTTATTTATTTATTTAGTCAAAAACTGTATGTGACGTGTGGGGAGAGAAAATCATCTGCGCACGCTTTCTTGAGTTTCAGAATCCCTTCCCAATTATTTAACTATTAATAGTTGAAAGATGAAAAATAATAGTAGTAGTAGTAATAATAATAATAATAATAATAATAATAATAATAATAATAATAATAATAAATTTAAAAAAGCGAGAGATTAACATGTCAAAAACTAGATATTTTCGTTGCCGAATTATAGAAAACTTATTTGTAACGGTAAACGAACGGATTTGATTTTTCTGTTTCGTGGCGCCGCGCCAAACTCGTGTGAAAGGCCAAACAATACGCCTCTTGGCTGCATTGGAGGTTAGACGTTTTCGATGTTAGTGCAGATACAAATGACCCTCGCTTAATTTAACTTGTAACAGCGTTTCCTTGGGGAAACCAGAATTACTGCTTATTTTTATTAATATCACTGTTTTTTTCAAATACAATTTATTTTCCATTGTGTAAGGTGGTAAAACATTTCAACAGAACTTTTTTAGTAAGTAGTATAGCTCAGCATTTCCTCATGGCAGGGTGCAGTAACAAAATGAGTAACTACTTATAAGAATTCAATTTGGAACGCCAGTTAAATTATAACTTTGAAGAGAATAATGAAGAAAATGACATCTGGAATGAGAGTGAAAATCAAAATGAAGATACAAATTAAAATGTTTATGCAATAAAAGCCTGTAATGTCATATTTATGGTGGACATTTTTACCTTTGCCATGGTACAACGCATTATGAAACCAATGGGGCTAAAACAGGACGAACTTTCTCGTCCGTATTGTCAAGCACAATTACGCAAAATGTACTCAAATTTTCGAAAAATTTTATACGACAGTATATCAAAATTATCTTAAGGAATGTATTTCATTAAGGAAAAAAATATCAATCTTAATGTTTTAGTTGAAGGAAAACTGAACAAATTTTATACAGTAGGAATTTTCGAAAAATCAGGGTTTTTAACGAACATGAGACCTGCACCATTCTGTCCTTCACACTATCCAACAAAAAAATTGAATCAAAAACGATGGAGCCATTTTTTTGAAAATTTTGAAAATGTCACAGAGGCTTCATTTAAGTAGCCCCCAAAGTTAAAATATCGGTTTCTAATTCAAGAGGTCACGACATCTGTCAGATCGATTGAGAAATATGTTTTGGAGAAAATCGGCTGATCGGTTTAGCTGTTAGCGTTGTTCATGGTTGGACAGAAGCAGACGGACGGAGAAACCGACAAACAGACGTTTTGCCGTCATTCAATTTTTAGTATCAAGGATCCAAAAAACATGGTTTCTGGCTACACCAAGTGTTAGAGAATTTTTTAAAATTTAGCAACTGGATTTATCCCCTTTTTCGTTACCAGAGCCCTGTAATTAGTTTTTTTCTGCCGAAAATTCGCCGTTTCTTCGTGGAGCAATATATTACTTTCTCTCTACTCCGTAATGAATAAGTAAAAAAGGTTAGCCAATGCAGGGTTAAGGGAAAAGCATTTGCGCGCAAAGACTCACCGCGAGAAAAGTCTCACGCGAGAGCGTTTTGAATCCACCTGTGGTGCGCATGCGCAGTGTGCGTTGGGTGCGCATGAGCACCGTCAGAAGCGCACGGCGCATGCGCAACGAGGCATCTGCCCAAGGGCTGTCGTACACGGCCAACTGCATTTCCTCGCTGCTTGAAGCCAGCTCTTCGCCGAACCAGCAGAGAAGCAAGGCTTCCACACACATCACCACGAAGAACATTCCAAAGTGGATAACCATCAAGATAGATTTTTCCTACAAATGAGATCTTCAATATAATATCTGAGATAAAAGAAACAAGTTATTGACATGCAAACAAAATAGTCAAACATCATATCACCGAATAGAGAATTTATAGGGTAGGGTTTCCTATCTGAAGGTTGATTTGTTAAGCCCTGAACTCGTTCCCTATCATATTCCTTTGTAACTTGTTGCTGGGGTAGAAATTCGCCATTGAGTTATGAAAAGACGCTGTGCGTAGATTTAGACTATTTTGTCGCTAAATTACTCTGGCTCAGGGACGTAACTAGGGTTTAGCAGGCTCCGATGCAGAAGGCCCAAATAGAGCCTCTAACGGCAATAGATAACGAAAACCCTAAAGACAAGAATCTCATAAAGGTTCGCAATATTATAAATTCCATTTAATCGTTTAACTAGAGAAGACATCATTTTTCATATTATTCATTGAGTTTCTGACCAACAATATTCCACTTCTGGAATGCCAAACTGCTAATGAGATGATATGATTTTCAATCATGAATTACGGTATATAGAAGGAGCAATAGCAGTGTCGCTGTGTGTAGTAAAACTTGAACAACGCACATTGCTCACGTATTTCTTTTGTACTGTTGCCTATTTTACTAGCGATAAGTTTGGAAATTCATTTTCAAAATACGGTGTCACGCGCTAGACGTCGGTCAAGTCACTCAGCTGGATACCAAGGGTATAAACATACAAACAACACCGCGGAAGCAAAAGGAATCCCCTTCCTAACATTCAACCACTGACAAGCCAATCCTCTATTATTTATTTTTTCGGTGAAATCCTCTCACATGAAAATGGACTAAAATATGTAATAATCTAAGTGAAATATTCTGTTGACGTGTAATTAGTATTTTTACCACATAATACTTTCAAACCCAATTTCAAAAATAATCCTTTATTTTGGGTAGGCGAGAGTCTCCTTTCGGTGCTATCGAATATAGGAGCCCCAGGGCGGTGCACTAGTTTCGCCAGGCTAACTATGCCCCCTACTCAGACTCTATTTACGATGCTGGATGACATGGATAAACTAGTGCTGCTTCAACAGCACATACTTTCTCGCGATATGTTAAAGGGTATGTAATATTATAACAAGACAATTTCTGTCTTACACTTCAACAACAATTATTTCAGGAACAAATATTTGAGCGGTGCGAAGCGGTGAATCGGCGGTGTTTGTTTTTAAAGAAGAGCAGAAAATTCGTGGTAATTGGACTTCGGATCTTTGGAGCTTCAAAAAGGAAGGGAAGGCGTTTCTTCGAGAAACCACCAATCAAGAGCACGCGAAGACCAGAATCGCCGTATAAGGTTCGAACCAGGATATGACTAAGAAAGTTCTCAATGTAAATTTTTTCACATTTTAATTTGCTACATTGATAGAAATAAACATGAAGTTTCTCTTGAAAGAAAGATAAAATGATTTTCATTGGCCAATTCAAGCTAATAAGTAGCTAGATCAAATCTCTGTTTTCAGATTCCTCGCCATTCTGTATAGATACCTTTACCTATTTCTTTTTACCTATGCCTATACCTTTTTCCTGGCGCCCATGTTATTAGAAATTTGGAAACGGGTTACGACGAATCGCCCAATAATTGTAGCAGTTAGGGGTATGTTTCAATATATATATATATATATATATATATATATATATATATATATATCAGCGGTGGACGAGTTGTTCATCAAGGTCTACAAACTGCATTGCTTTGAACCACGGGGCGTGGCTAGTTGACAAATTAACTGCTTGGGGATTGGCCGAGAAAGCAATGACAGTCTGGGGCGCGGCTAATTGAATTTATAAGTAATTGAGGGATTGGCTAGGCATGGAATAACAATGTATTTCGACGGACGCGGGTCGAATTTTTTTTGACAAGGAACAGTTGAAAGTTTGGACCGAGTTTTGAAGGGCTGAAAGAGGGGAATATGGATTCATTCCGACTCATGCCGTGGTGCTGTGCGGATCGTGTGTAGATAAGAGTTGGGATTGATGTAATGTGCGGAAATTGAGCGTATGGTTGTCGGACTTTGAATATTGATGTAATGTGCGGAAATTGGAACTTGGGAATTTTTCGAGTGCAGCAGCTAGAATTTAAACTGTGAATTTAGGTGAATTTGTCGGCAACAGGCTGGGAGTATTTGAAGCAGATAATAGTTTGCTGAACTTTAATATTTTAAGTATACGCGTAGAAAGAACTGGGAACTTTTAAAAGGAAAATTAATTAAGTCTTATCAACTTATGAGGCGGTGAGGATCAGTGACTTGAGTACCTTGTGCCAGAACGGAAGAAAAGAAAATGGTATTTGGACCTGGAGCCATCGACACCGGGAAAAATTGAAAATGGTTCTACGCGGCGACATCGGTCAAGAGCGCGTGAAGACGGGTACTGCAGTGTAAGTTTGAGACTGGTCATGACCTAAAGTATATTTAGTATTGTTACCAATGGGCATTGAATAAACTTACAAGTTTCTGTGAATAGAAAAGATGATTTTCATTTAGCCAATTCTAGCAAATGAGTAGCTATATAGTAGTATATTTGCTTTTCAGATTCCTCAGCCTCTCTGTACAGATGGCAGTTCGAATAATCGGCTATTAGTAGGCAATAACGATTATTTCTTATAAGATCCATCGACCCAGTTAGCCGGATATTAATTTATTGGAAATATCAGTTAAAGATTAATTTTAATAATTGGATTAACGTAATCTTTTCCTGGCGCCCATATTCTTATATAAATTTGGAACGGGTTACGTTGAATTAATATTTAATAATATTAGAAGGGCAGAGGAGATATCTAATTTAAAAATGAAATTAGACAGTTTTATAATACACAATATATATATTTGTGTGTGTGTGTGTGTGTGTGCGCGCGCGTGCGTGCGTGTGTGTGTGTGTGTGTGTGTGTGTGTGTGTGTGCGTGCGTGCGTGCGTGCGTGCGTGCGTACGGGCTGCCGTGCGTCTTAGCTGGGAGGGAAGCGAGCAGCATTTGAAATGCGCGCTCCATGCCGGCAGCGGAAGTCACGAAAGTTACGAACAGAGTTCTCTGGTGCAGAGAGCAGTGTCGAGGCTTTACGTACGCCTCAAAATCTTTATTGATGGTGGAGGCAAGCGACCGGAGAGGATGGTGGAATGGCGCGAGACGGGAGTGTGGAACAGTGCTGTGTTGGCCTTCGGTGGGATGTAGCTCTCCACTACAAATATGGGAAGAGGTAAATGCAAAACTAGGTACTTGAGTTTGTTGTGGAACATTTAATTCATGAGGAGAGGTGGTTTAGTCTTTAAGGTGCGTTGCAGGATGAGGGGACGGAGGTGTGCAGATGTAATTGGATGGGAAAATGGGAAATATATACGTGAACTGGAGTATTAACTGATTAATGTTAGTGCATAGAAAGCATTTAATTCACGGTTGTGTAGTTGAATTGTGTTGGTGTGAGGTTAGAGAATCAATATCTCCTTAAACTGAGATGCGGTACTCCAATTTGGAATTGTGAAAGTACTTAAGATGTAAGTCCTGACATTTGAAGTGGCAAGTGACTTTTTCTGACTTCTTTTAAATACAACATGTTCTGTTGCATTATTCTAAGTTGTAGACTTAAAGATACTGGTAAATGAATTTGTGCATATTAATGTATCAATTATCAACCACCAATATGCCTATTTGGATTGTAAACCAATTATTTATTAATGGAAAAGTACCTTGAAGAAAGGTGAACTGTCACTTTCATTAACTGGTTCTGTTGACAATTGTGAGCTTTCTATTTGTAACTTACATTGCAATTTTCTTACTATAAGAAATGTGGCAAGAGTTGTTAATTTTTGTGAAGTTGGGGATGAGATATTGCAGTTTCTCTGTATTAGTTAGAACGTGGTTAGATGGTTAGATAGTGGAGGTATAGTTTTGCTTGGAGGAGCAAGGCGGGGTACAGCATGCCGTGGCAGGGTTGCTGGGAATGTAAATAAACTTACTTTCATTTCATCTTCCAGATAGAATTCATTACTTTTTTTGAATAACAGATAACGGAGCAAATTCCCCGGCAACATCGCGTTATTCAGTTAGTTGTCAATGAAAACCTAATAGAAACCTTGCTTAGTTTGTAGAGCGCGTAGCAGATGGTGTGAAGCGAGAAGAAGTTCTGCATCAGGGCTGCGGGTCCTAACAATTCTTGCACATCTTGAACGCACTCAAGGAAGCTCTGATGGTGGCCCACGCATGCTTTCAGCTCCTTTTCGTCTTTCGCAGTGCGAAATCTTTCCGTCAGAGCGCGTCCGTGTGTTGCTGCGTGCAGCATCAGGCAGGCGTAAAGGCTGATCAGCATGGTTTGGAAAATGATGACATAGGAGTAGAACCATACCTAAAAAAATTAACAACATATAGTTAATGTATTTTTTAAAACAATTCTTTCCAAAAGAATAGTGAAACTAGTGGTATTAAAACAGCACGTGCTTTCTCGTCCGTATTTTCATTCAAAATTACGCGAAATGTCAAATATTAGAAAACTTGTAAATGGCCTTATTTCCAAATCTATCTTTGAGGAACAGATTTCATTAAGGGAAACACTTCTATCTTTAATATTCTAGTTGATGGAAGACTCCGAAAAAAATTTAACTTCTGCAATTTTCGAAATATTGGTGTTTCAAGGAACATGAGATCTACTTCATTCTCTGAAACGTCATTCACACCCAGCACAAACTTTAATTAAAATTGATGAAACCATTTTTTTGAAAATTTTTTGTATTTTATTCTATTATTACAAGAAATTTAAAGAAAACATTTGAAGCCTTTTAGGGAAAATTTTGAAAATGTGCGGGTGGATTCATGTAAAGTACCCCTAAATTTTAAAGAAGGTTTTTCAATGCTTCAAATAGATCTAGATGGATAGGGGTTTCTTCAATTTGAAAAATATCGTACGTGTGGTTTACCCACAAGGAGTGTGGACGGACGGACGGACATCTAAAACAAACTTTTTCGGTATCAGGGAACCCCAAAACATATTTCCGTTGAAATCTCGAAATCGATTTTCCGCAGCATTACATAACTTTCTCTAAACTACGTATATTATTCCATACAGACGTGTGTATACGAGGAAGTAAAAATGACCCGTCATACTGTACATATACATTCCCGCTAGGGGAAATCACGATGACGTAGGTACGTAGGTTGCCGTGGATTCTGATAAAGTGTAGTAGACAACCACCCGGACCCTGAGTCTCGCGGCGTCGCCCACGTCGTTAGCCTGCAGGTGCAGGCCGTGAGAAGCTGTTGCTAAGCTCCTGGTAGTCGAGTCCGCCCGGTTACCCGCCAGTTGAGCCTATGGCGCGTTGACCTTTTGGGCAGGATTGAGCGAAGAGTGCTCTTCGGAGTACTCCGGATACCACTTTAATGTCCCACAGGAAAACTGATACCATCCGTCAGGTTGCCCAGGTTTCGGCGATACCCACGTCGATAGCTTGGCGGTGCAGGCAGTGGGGAGACGGGATGGACACTACGAACCGCCTGGACCTAAGTTCAAGTTGCTCCCAGTTGGGCTTTCGGCTTCGTCGTGGCAGTGGCCCGATACTCTGGGCAAAGAGGGGGGAACTTGTTCCCGGCGCATGTGAGTAGCGCATTGTTTTTACTCGGGTACTAGCCGAGTAGCTAGGAGCTCAGAGCTGGCCCGACCATTGTATGGGTAAGTTATCGTGAGTGTCATGTAGCGTCGTGTCGCTAAAACAGCGTGGGCACGTGGCGCGTGGTGGGCACCGGATGCGTAGACAAAGGCAGAAGTTATGACGCACGGGGTTTTTCCGAGAGGGTGTGCGAGCGTTAGGGCGGAGGCAATGGTGGCGGCGGGCAGCGTCGCGAGGGCTATTTAAAGGCCGTGAGAACAATAGCTCTCTTTAGTTCTTCTTTGTGATCCTGGCAGCAGCAGTGTAGGTCGTCCGTGAGAGGTACGAACGTGCACGCGGCGCAATAAGCCGGCAGTTATTGTCGTGACTAGTGAGACATGTAGTCGGTCTCAGGGCAGGCGGTACTACGCACGGCGAAACATTAGGTATTATGTTGCGGTGTGGTAGCCGTTGTAAATATCTCTTCTAGCAGTGGGGTCTATTTAGTTAGTTAATTAGATAGATAGATAGATAGATAGATAGATATTATTCTGCAGATAGGTATATACAACCTGGTGGCAGAACTCTACAATTAACATACTACTAATATTAACTTTAAATTACTTAACAACGTAACATTAAATTCTTTAAAGACATAATAATAATAATAATAATAATAATAATAATAATAATAATAATAATAATAATAATAATAATAATAATAATATGCTAACAATAATAGCATTAACTACATTTTATGGTTGACCTGCACAGTTATTTTAAACTATTAAATACAAGATTACACGACTTTTTAATTACACTTCACTTTCACTTCACTTCACTTCACATTTGAAATTCACTTCTCTTTCTACTTCTATATTGCACTACACTGCACAAAACGTCACAACATTTCAATACAATACCACTTTGAATATAATTATATATTTAGAATAGGAACGCATTTAATAGTAATTAACACAATAATAATATCAATAAAACTATCAATAATAATCAAATAATAACTGATATAATAATACAACTTACTAAATTAATGAAGTTTACAAATACCATTAGTTAATTTATTTTTAAATCTTTGAACACCTAGAGGAAAGGGTTCCAAGGCTGTCGCAGATAACTTATTCCAGTCCGTTATTGTTCTATTTGTAAATGAAAATTTTCCAATATCTGTTCTCTGTGGCCTAAACTGAATTTTGTGTTTGTGATCCCCCCTACTAAAGTACGAAGGTCTACCCAAGCGGATGTAGATATCTTTCCAAGCTGGATAACCGGCATACGCTTTGTACAGGGCACAGAGTCTTGCCTTAACTCTCCTAATTTCCAGACACTCCCATTCTACATTCTTCCTATTCCCTCGGAAAGTAAATTTGTACGCTCTTCTCTGTACTCTATTCAAATATTCCTTTTGGGAATTTCTATACGGGTTCCAACAAACAGCCCCGTATTCCATTAATGGACGAACTAGAGATAAATAAGCTAATTCTCTTGCTTTCGCAGTACTCTTTTTTAGTATTCGCATAGTAAAATGCCAGGACCTCCAGGCTTTCCCTTCGACACAATTAACCTGATTTTCCCAACTCAATTTGCTATCAAAAATTATCCCCAGGTACTTACAAGACATGACTCTTGGAATGTTTTCGTTGCCTAAACGGTATTGAGTTTCATTATTTTTGCGGCCCCTACCAAACGTGATGGTTTTGCTTTTCGAACTATTTATTGTCATGTCATTTTCTTTCGCCCAAAAATGCAATCTGTCTAGATCACCCTGCAAAATATCCTCGTCTACATTTGATTGAATAACTCGATATATTATACAGTCATCTGCAAATAGCCGCATTGTCTGGCAGGTCATTCACAAATGCGAGAAACAGGAGAGGTCCAATAACGCTTCCTTGAGGAATCCCTGAAGTTACTTTTGGTTGAGTCGAAAATTGTTGTCCAATTCGGACTTTCTGTTTCCTATCTCGAAGAAGCTCATCAATCCACGCCACAACTCTGGGGTCAATACCTGACTGCATTAATTTATTAACCAGTTTATCGTGTGGAACAACATCAAATGCCTTCGCGAAATCTATTATTACGGCGTCCACCCTCCCACTATTATCAACTTCATCAGCTATGTCCTGAAACAATGATACTATCTGACTCTCGCAAGAGAAACCGTTCCTAAAACCATGCTGTCCCTGAAATAGCCATTCTTTTCTTTCCCATTCTTGTCTAATATAGCTAGTTATCAAGTGCTCCATTAGCTTACATACAACTGACGTGAGACTTACTGGTCTATAATTGGCTAATACAGTTCTATCACCACTCTTGAAAATCGGAACAACGGTAGCTAGCTTCCAATCATCGGGCACGCTTGAATTGTTGATCGAAACCTGAAATAACCTTGTTAGATAAGGTAATATTGCCTCTCCACCGAGTTTAATTATGTCAGTTGAAATGGCATCTGGACCCCGCGACTTTCCATTTTTCATACATTAATTCGTTGTCGCAATGTGTTTACGTCTATATTAAACTGATTTGACACAGCCTCCATCGATATCTGAGTGAGTTGAGATTTTGTTTTAAAAATGGAACTGAAGTAGACATTAAAAGCGTTTGCTTTTTCCCGATCATCTGTAAGTAACCTATTTTTGGTATCTTTAACGATAGGAATTTCTTCCTTATTTCCTCTTCTTCTGCGAACATATTTATAAAACCCCCACCAATTATTTCCCTCCCTGTCAAGAATATGCTTTAAAAATGTCTCCTGCGCAATTTTCTTTTCCTGCTCTAATTCTTTCGAACAATTACGATAATATATCTTATGATTTTCACTACGATTTCTGTTATTTCGAGTTTTCCTCTTCAGACGTCTAATTTTCACATTGTAATATTCGGGGTCTGAATTTCTTTTTAAGTGTTTGTACGGCACAAACGTTTGCAATGTTTTATCTAGAATGCTCTTAAACGCGTTCCAAATTTCCTCCATGCCCCCCTCCATTCTCAGAAAACAATCGTACTGTTCTCTTAGGTAGTGTTGAAGCCCCTCTGTATTAGCCTTCTTGAACTGCCATATTTTGGTTCCGTTAGAAATTCTTTTCTGTAAAATACTTATGTCTAAGTCTACTAACACCGCTTTGTGGTCGCTTATGCCATCAATGACGTCGCAAGATAAGAAAAGCTCTCGAGGCCTAATTAAGAAAACATCTAGAAGCGCTTCCTGCCGCGTGGGTTTATCAACTACCTGCGCTAATCCCCCTTCCCAGACGAGTCTGTTCACTAACTGTTGTACTTTCGCTTCGCTCACGGCGCCTTTCCAATTTGCGTCTGGAGTATTCAAGTCACCAGCAATAACTATAGGATGACTATTGGCGTTTTCTATTTTCTCAGAAATGGCTTCCAAAATCGCGTAATTTTCATTCGGTGGCCTATAGCAAGCAATAATTTCTAGTACATTCCCAGAATCACTTATTTCTATCCCCATTATCTCAAATTCTTTACTGACCCAATTTCTCCGTATATCTATTACATCCCTAACACAAATAAATATTCCTCCACCTCTAGTATTTCTATCTCTTCAAAGTAATTGGACGAAAAATTAATTATATTCTTCCGTTAGCCAAGATTCAGTTCCTATTATTACATCAGGATCACAAGCATCTACTAAATTCCAAAATTCGATTTCTTTATTTTTAATACTGCGACAGTTCACCTGCAACAGCCTTGTGAAACCTTTTCTCACCTGAACATTTAGGGTGTCCACTCTTCCGTCCCGCATCGCCGTAGTGTCCGTCTCCTTCCGCATCGTCACCATCCCGCCGCCACCGTCGTCGTTGCTGCAGCCACTGCTGCTTTCGTAGCCGTCGCCGCCGTCGCCGCCGTCGCCGCCGTCGCCGCCGTCGCCGCCGTCGCCGCCGTCGCCGTCGCCGTCGCCGTCGATGTCGCCGTCGCCGTCGCCGCCGCCGTCGCCGTCGCCGCCGCTGCCGTCGCTGTCGTTGCCGCCGTCGCCGCCTCTTTCGCCACCACCGCAGGCGCCGCCGCCTCCTGACTCATCATCCAGAATTGTCAGCGTAGCCGCAAACATGACTGAATGATATCGTCATGTAGGCGACCTAGCTTGCACGCTCCCCTCCGATTTAGATGGAGTCCATCACGCGCCAAATCCTCGCGGCGTAGCCAGAAGTTAGGGTTTACGAATAGCCCGTCAAATTTTCCACATGCCCATTGCATGCCGTTGTTTAAGTCCCATATTTTGCGGTTATGGACATCCATGCGACAAACGATTCCACTAAATATTACTTTCGCATTTTTGAATTTCTTCTTCACCGTTTGTCCGAGTCTAATGCACTGCCTAACAGTTTCAAATACAGGTTGCCTCTTTGACGAGTTGGTTCCAACGTGCACTAGGACCACTTCCACGCTATCATCATTTTGAACTCTCGTCATATTTTGAACATACCACTCTCGTCATATTTTTAACATCAACACCGGGATAAAATGCCACCTCAGCACCCTTAGCGTGACACACTCCTCCGCTGTGACGCAGCATAGAGTCACCAAACACCTTCACTTTCCCTTCGAATGCGCGTTCAGTTGGGTTTCCCGGTGTTTTCGCTTCAGCGGGACTTGCCTCAACCAGGGCTTCCTGTGCAATTTCCTGCCCTTCCCGGCTGTCGCGTTTCGGCTCCAGAATTTGCAACTTTAAGGTTAACTCACCGATTGACTTGTGAGCCTCCTCCAGTTGCGCCTCCAGTCTCCGAAGCCTCCGTTCGCTCCTTTCGCACTTGCGACATGTATTCCTCACAGTGTCCACCGTAGTTTCCGCTCCAGGGCCGGGATTCTGCTCTATTCCGGCAATCACTAGCAGAATAGCCACTATGCTCGCGCATAAGACCTGCGAATACCTGCAGATGCCTGCGCCGCCTGTGCTGGCCTGCATGGCTGCGTTGCGAGCCACCAAGGCGCCCAGGCGCGCCGCCCAGGTACCAACGCGCGCGCGGTACGACGCTAGGCAGCAGGTCATCGTAATCCTCTCGGAGCTCCTAAGAACGCGTCCTCTCTCCACGACTGACCGGCAACGACTGGTATACAGTACATTGGTTATTTGTGACTACGGTCTAAATTGTGAATAAACCTGCTGTTATTACAACCCACTCTCGTCTGTGTACTGATTACACCCGTATGACGCCACAGTCAACTGCGTTGTGGCGGGACCCAGATACCAGCCCAAAGACGAACTTGTGCGTCTGCGGGGGTGAGGATAAAAGGCGAGCTCCTAGGTGCCCACTCCGGGGTCATTCCCCCTGGTAAAGGCAAGTTCGTGATAGGCGCACCGTAGACACATACTCTGTACATGTATAAACTTTGATGAACCTGGGACTTTTATTTATTTATTTATTTATTTTACGTCAAAAAAACAGTTAAAAACTGCGTATGACGTGCTATGGGGAAAAGTGAATTGTGTGCACATTTTCAAAATTCTGTGATCCCTACACTAAGTCATATACTACTTAAATTTTGAATTTTTGAAAGGGAGAAAAAACAACAAAAAACTCCCATGTAATAAAATCAAAATAAAAATTTTAATTTTAAAGGCCCAAAAACCCTTTTAAGGATAAATAAGCAATAAAATTAAAATTGAGTCAGAAAATATTCTCATTTCCGAGATCGCTTCATACCAACACGACCAATGGGCGAAATATAAGCCACCTAAACACTTACTGGGGTAAGGAATCTGAAACGGCTCGATGAGACTTGAAACAAACTTTTTATTTCTGCACACGCAATGCGAGCGCCGGCTGACTAAAGTCATACTGACCCCCTGGTTTTCTTTTTCTGTCGCAGGATTGGCCATAGATGTCTGTAAGGCCGAGCTATACGTAAACGCGCATGTGATACGTGGAAAGAACTCGCTTCATATATTAACACTTCATCTTAGGCGGAACAGCCAAATCTCTTGTGTGCCATTTCGCATAAGATACCATGTTCTTCTACGACGCGCGTTACTTATCGCGCGTCAACGCGACGTTCGTGTACACCGTACAGGTCTTAGAGGGTAAGAATGGTCCTACTGCAGTGACCTGAATGTGCATTACACTTTCTGTGCGTTCACAAAGCTGCAAAAATGAGTTCCCTCGCCCCTCCAGATGCTGGAGACCCCCTGTATATTGAGTTAGAAATTTCTTGTACAAATGCCAATAATTGGATCTCGCAAGAATGCCCTTCTCGGAAACCATTTTGTCCGTCATATACCCATCATGATCTACTCCACTCCTTCCTAACATAGTTTGCGATATCGCGCTTCATTACTTTGCATGCTCCGGATGCAGCTAACTGAACGATAATTCTCCACTGCAGATCTATCTCCCTCTAAATATTGGCACAACTTTTTCTCGTTTCCAATCGTACGAAATGCTTTGGTTGTTGATGGATATTTGAAATGGCCGTACACAATACTGTATAATGGCTTTACCCCCCAAATATAAGTAATTTCCTAGGTATATGATCGGGTCTCCTAGATTTTAACTATTTTTCGCACTGTTTTAATTTCTACAATAAATTGAGAGCAATCAGGAGTTGGTTCCTGGAGAGAATGTGATTCCTAGCAACCTCCGAGTAGGTTTTATTAGTAACTCTTCTTGACAATTTAGGCCAGCGACAATTTTTTTGTATTCCTGATGGGGGAATAATGCTAGAGCATTACATAGAAGTCACATTTAGTGACTGCACTAAGATTTTAGGAGTGATGAGACTGTTATTACAAAAGCGTTTTATTTTGTTTTCTAAGGATAATACTACTTTAATATCTTCCAGCGATTGTAAAAGGTATGGAGCTCTGTTAACACATAGACGCCAAAATTAATTCAAATTTGGACCTGTAGTTGAAATACAACCAATTATAACCACTCTTTGGACCGAATTAACGGCAAAGGGTATAGATTTCAAACATCCCGCGCTCGACTTAATTTTCCCCTCAAAACCGCCAGCTAGAGACAAGAAATTCATTTCGCGTGTCAACTGTTTTAAACTGCGTCCAAAGATGACCGTAAGAGCGCGGACCGCGGACCACACCCAAAGATATGTGCATGAGTAATGACAAGCACCAGTGTATTGTCGTCAACATCAAAGACTTCAAAAACTTTTTCTACTTAAGACTCAACGAAGTCACATTGTCTGAAAATCAGGGAAGGCGAGCAGTTTCGTGATGAATCGCCTCGCTCATGTAAAAAGATGGTAATGCACGCGTATGAATCGAGCGCACTTAAAATCAATTTAGTGGTGTGAGGTTGATGTTGAGACTCGAGATCTGTATGATTCGTAAAGCAGAATGGTTTGCTCGTAAACTTAGCTCACACGTACAACTTCCAAGAGAACCATGAGATAGAGAGGTGTGAGAGACAGAGTGTGAGAGAGAGTGTGAGAGAGAGTGTGAGAGAGAGTGTGAGAGAGAGTGAGAGAGAGTGTGAGAGAGAGGTGAGAGAGTGTGAGAGAGAGTGTGAGAGAGAGAGTGTGAGAGAGAGTGTGAGAGAGAGTGTGAGAGAGAGTGTGACAGAGAGTGTGTGTGTGTGATTGAGAGAGAGGGAGAGGAAGAGAGAGAGAGAGAGAGAGAGAGAGAGAACCAGATGGAAAACGACTTTCTTTTCGCCCAGACAGAGTCTGTCGTCATGTCAAGAGTATACAAAAAGACGATAAGCAGTTTCTTGGCACAATGTCTTCAAAAATATATTGCAATATTTCGCAGCCATAAGAATGGACTCGTTCAGCCGCGGCTCGTGGTTTTCTACATGGGGAAGGCTGCAAATGCATTACATTACATTATATTGCATTGCATTTCATTTCTATACACAATCTCTTCCAATCTCTACAGTCCTGTAGACTTCGCGCTTTCGATAAAGGCTTAAGGGAGTACCGCTCCTACCGCAAATTCGGAAAACTAGTTTATGCGCAATGCAACTCGCTGAGCTGCACAGAAATGCTATCTTGTGAGCACACCCTTCTTCAGAACCTAGGCCCCACCCTTGAAGGCAGTCCGTCTGACCGCGGGTCCTAGATTCGAGTCCCGTCAGCGGCAGGATTTTCGACACTAGCTTTTCAGCTAGGTCGAATTCAGTCGCTGTCGGAAGAGAATTCTAGTGGCATGCCGCTCTGATCTGTAGTTTTCCATTGTTTCTCCGATTAACACCAGGCGAATGGCGGAGCAGTACCCTAACGGGCCACAGACAGCGCGCGATCTTTCCTTCCTCTTCCTTGCCCTATCCTCACCCCTTACACACACACTTACACTAACATGCACTACACACCACACATGCCGGGAGACCGGTCAGGGACTTGCAACTGGCTGGAGCGGTGTCCCGATGGTGTGAGATACCTGGGTGAAGAAACCCCCGTTAGCCGACGGTAGGTCGGCGCCGAATCTGGGAATTCAGCGGACGAAGATTACTGCAACCTCCAAAACATGCGGGACTTACGGGACTGATGATCATAGTACATAGTGCACTCACGGGACTAATCACCATAGTATATGCTGCACTTACGGCAATAATGACCATAGTAAATGCTGCACTTACAGGACTAATGACCATAGTACATGCGGCACTTACGTGACTAATGACCAAAGTAGTTGACGCGCCCGGAATCACTATCAATCAATCAATCCTACCTGAAAAACGTAGGCGGTCGCGTATTTCCAGCCATGGGAAATGTCGAAGGGGTACCACGCTTCCACGGGGAGCACGCGCACGTGGCAATCAGCAGCCGAGATGTTGACGCCCGCAGCCACCAGGCGCCGACCACACACATTGGAGGCCGCCCGGTTGGTGTACGTCAGCGGAAGAGTCACTCCAACGCAGTAGGTAAATGCGCTCGTGGAGAGTTGCAAGACGCTGATGATGTTCCCGTGACGATGCGCCCTGGCCATTGCTTCCGCCTGCAAAGAGCCCGGCGGCGCCTGCGGCAACTCTTGGAACTTGTGCAGAAGACGCAGCATTCGCCTGCGCTGGCGCAGCAAGTCGATGGCCTGAGACAGAAAAGCACCAAGCGAGATTTGGGGATCTTGGAGATTTATGTCCAACGAAGAAAATACCCGGCGTTCTCGAACTTTGTTCATTTTCAATCCTTGAGAAAGAGGAAAAAGGTGAATTTTGTATAAAGACGGTGTTTAAGGTTAGTATTTTTAGTGTAATCAATGTTTAATAAAACACTACTGTTATGTTCAGAATAATTGCACGCTTTACATACACAAACATTTATTGTAATCACTTGCCGAAAGTACAAAGGTTACAATTCCAAAGTCCAAAGAGCGTACCGAGTCACAAACCAAAATCTAGAAACCAAAAGTCCGGGAGATGTACCAAGAAACAAGCAATGTCGTAATCAGAAATCCACTGTACAATCTCCTCGTCGAATTCACTTGGGCGCACTGTCACTAACGCTCTCCACTCAACTCTATAGCCAATTACTCTTACTTCTCGGCTGGCGGCGCTCGCTCTTAAAGCGGGCGGCGCTGGAGACTCGCTGCTGTGTAGCTGGCTCTCCGACCAGCTCGCTCTCCGGGATTGGGCGGCGTCTTATCGCTCCGCTGCCTCCGCTGCCTACTCTGACCGCCGCTGAGCGCTGCTTTTTAGGCGCGCTCTTTAAACGCTTCACAGCCGCGACAACTACCATTTTATTTTATTTTACAATACAATGCTATTAGATTAAAAATGTTTGTTACGCACTGCTACTGGCCTCTACCGAATCAGTTACGTACCAGTCCTGCTGCACCGCTACCGACGTCTGGCGGAATATATTAGGAATCACCTGTTCTCAGCGATAGATGAAAAATAATGATTGCGGTACATATACCAACATATTATGTAAATTATTTATTTTTCCCATTTATGTTGTATTAACGTTTACCAAACTTTGACACAGTGGTAATTGTGAGGATGTGCCTATTAAAATTTAGTATCTATTCATACACTACTTTTTGTGGTATCAATATCGGTTACATGAGGTTGAATGTGTTTGATTTTAATAGTATAGTTGCCTGTGCTCGGGACAAATTTTTCCAGTTTTTTTTTAATCCATTGTGTTCTTTTAATCATCTCACTTATCGACGCAACGCGTCTCTTCGCCCCTGGCCGAGCGTTGAGCTCGGAGTAATCCTCCATTAATATATATTATTAAGCGCCCTCTGTATTCCAGAGGGCTCTGTACTGGTATATGCGTCGTGTCGTCTCGTCTGTTTGTCAAGGAGACCGCCAGGTAGCATCTCCGCGTCTTACTTTACACACCTCTGCGTCACTACCTAGCGGCCAGAATTGGGAAGGAATTAGGAAGGGGCAGCGTTAAGGACACATTACCCTTCCCCTTCTTGAAGTAGCCTCGGTGAAGTAGGCGGACTCGTTTTGTGGGAACAAATTAAACATGAGCTTGTCCGTCGATTTGACGGGAATCGAACCCGAACCTCTACGGTGTAAGGCGAGCGACTTTGCTGTGAGCCACGAGAGACGTCTCTTTCTTCTACTCCAAATAGTATTCTACGCCAGAGAAAATGGAGAAGAATGGGAAATCAGGAGAAATACAGACTCCAAATTATACTCGGTGAACCGCCAAATGTAGGGTACGCAGAAGTCGAAGATGTCTCTATGCTCTTGGGGAAAGTCGCGGACAATGCATGGAGATCGCCCCTAAAACCAATCATTAGAGTACATTGTAGCAGTGCATGACGCGAATTTTCGTAATCTCGCTAATTACATCTAACACAGTGTTGCGATCCATACATTTGTGTTGCATTTCTGTTAGGATGTAGGCATCGCAATGTCTCCCATTTGAACATATTCCGGGAGACTGGTCGGGATCTTAGAACTTGTCCTGGCTGGGGCAGTGCCTCTCTGGTTGGAGAGTCCTGGTTAGGGGAAATCCCACTAGCCGACGGTAGGTCGGCGCCGAATCTCGCCGTCCAGCGGGGGAAGATCACCGCCATCTCCTGATGAAAAAACATGCATCACACTTACGGGACTAATGACCTAAGCTGTCGACGCGCCCGGAATCACTAATTAACCAACCAACCAATCTCTCATTTGATAGTGTGTCTCGCGGATTCCAACGCCTTGCTCCTCCTTAACGTGCTTCCTTTTAATACAAACGACTATCTATTCAAAGGGCTGCATACTTTTTATTTTCTAAAAATGTAGAGTTTTGCTTTGTTAGAGGTATCTGGTTGTACTCCCAACAGGAAAATTTTGTTTGTCGGCATCTCATTCAAAAGACTACAGTCGTGACCTACTCGGAATGTCCTTCGGTCATCGCGCTCAACATCGGATCAACATATTGATCGCAAGCCCAACATCGGTCGGGAGCTGTGAGACATTTTCGTCTTGTTAGAAACACTAGGCACATTACCCGATAGAGTTGTTCAGGGACGGATGGCCGTACATTTATGTACAACGGACATTTATGTACAACAAATCTCACTTGAAGGAAAAATCTGTCTTCAATTTTGTAGTTATAGGAACATGCCGAAAAAATTCAAATTTTGGCAATTTTCAAAAATTGAGAGTTAACCGTGAAAATTGGACCTACGGCATGTTTATAACTGTATTTCACTATATTCTTACAATAAATTTAAAGAAAACATTTGAAGCCGTTTTTGAGAAAATTTTGAAAATGTCCGGGTGGCTTCATGTGAAGTAAATAAAATTTTAAAGAGTTTTTCAAAACCTGAAAGCTTCAAATAGGGCCAGATGGACATAGACAGAAATCTTCAATTTGGAAAAGATCGGTCGAGAACAGTGGAACATTTTCGTCTTGTTAGTAACACTAGGCACATAAAGAGACTGTTGCATGATGCAGGGTTGGCCAGTATTTAAATATTTATATTTGAAATATTTATTTCAAATTCATTTTGTATTTGAATAACTGTATTTTTGAGTTTTTTGGACAAGCATTTTAAAAATGTATTTAAATATATTTCAAAAATGCATGTCATTTAAAACCATAAAATGGTTTTAAAACAAGTATTTCAAATACAAGTATTTAAATACTACCCAACCCTGGCATGGTGTGTAGTAGGTTTTGTAGGAGGAGGGAAAGTAGGGTTGGAAGCGGTCGAATCGTGATCAGTGACAGGAAGAACCAAAATTCTTTGAGAGAAAGTGAAACTACTCTTCGCTGGCAACCACCTTTCAAATACCTCACTAGCAAAAATATCAATATGAGTGACAATGTTATTAGAATATGACCACAAAGATATTTAATACACTTTTTTATAATGTTGCTTGCTGACTTCATTTTTTAAAATTCTTTGCGTCCTATAGACACAACGCCTCTCTTCGCGAGCCGATGATCTATGAGTCATTTGATGTTCGTTAATTTATTTTTTTCTTAATCAACGAAGCATCTCACTTCTTCACAATTACAGAATTACAATTTCATATACTATTGCCTTATTTCTATCTCCATCTGTTATTATTACATACTAGTGACAACCCGTCAACATTTGACGGTGAGATCTGAGATAAATGTAAAATACTGTGCCCAGACTAATGTTCACAATACGTTGCATTGTTTGGATCTTCAGGGTACAACGAAGATATTCTGTGATGTGGAGTTCCCAAAATTTTGAACGCCTATGGCCCATGACCAGGTGGCAATGTAATATCGGCACCAAATTACACAAAAGAAAGAGCACTATTATACTGACGGTTATTATTTCCAAAGTTTTTTGATGTGTCATCATCTCCTATAAGCAACTGTTTGATTTCTTCTGGCATATTGGACGAAGGTAAAATTATTTTCCCATTTAAGCAACACAGAGTAAACAGGTTTGGCAGAATTTCTCTCACATGGGAAGTACAAATCAGAACAAAACTGACATTTCATAGACAACGACCCAACACAAAACGAAATGACCTCACTATCACGACACCTACGCTGACTTTCTCTTTCCCTGCGGCCAGTTAATGTCCATTTGCGTCTTTTGGGGCGCGTGAGCAACGATTCGGAATTCGACATTACCTGGCAACAACTTCAGTATTTCAGTACAACCGAGCAAAACTCATGTCCGAATGTTCTCTACAAAATACACCACAGAAGCAAATTCATGCAAACTGTCAACACCACAACGCAATTATTACACTGAAACAAAACCTTGACGAATTCTAAACAAATCTCAACAATCAAAATAAAGCATCAAGGAGTACCACCATGAAGCAGCCACTCTTTGAAAAAAACAATTAACTATTGATAAACGTACTATTAAAAATGATTTAATTAATTAATTTACACCATAAATGTTGGTGAATCAACACAAACAATATATGATAACACATCTATGGATCACATTCTTTCATTTAAAGGAAAAAATACTATAATCGGTTTAGTAGATGCTCTAAACGAAACCATGGCAGAATACCTTATTTATTTTTAAATATATAGATACGATAACCTCAAGCAATCACACGAGCAGAATACTCGTATGCAATGAAGACGCGCTTAATTCTTGGTTGTACAGCGGATTGAGTAGTGATCAGGAGCGCTTGAGTAATCATAAACGAATCATCATCATCAACGCCCCTACATGTCCTATTGAATTCAAACTACTCTTTAAACACTTACATTACTAAAAAGAACTAAGTATGAAAATTTCAGCAAAATCGATCGAGTTGCGTCTATATGCAACATACATACGTACATTCCTTTTTATTTATATATAGATATTCAAAAACTTACTGTGGCCTATCGCCAATTTTGTTCAATATTTACCTTGAGCAAGCTCTGCATACATGGGACAAAAAGTGTTCGGGCATGGGAATTGAAGTTGGAGACGATAATCTCCACTCTCTTCTGTACGCGGATGATCCATTTTAATTACTATAGATGAAGAGGACAATGGATATATGCTAAGGAAACTTAAATACAATAGATGGGGTTTAGATATAAATATTAATAAAACCGAATGCATGTGCATTGGATGAACTTTAATGGACATAACAGTAGATGGTGATACAATTATATAATGTAACAACTTTAAATACCTTGGATCAAAAAAATACATATATAATTATATTAACTCCGAAATTTAATGGGGAAGAAATCAACAAAAGTTCTACACAGGGTAATATGGAATAGTAATGTCAGACAAGAAATAAAGAAACGAATATTCCATAGCGTGGTAGAGAATATACACATTTATGGAGGAGAAATGTGACTCCCAACACAAAAAAATCAGAGACAAAATTTGAACAGAGGAAATGGACTATGTGAGAAGATGCCAAGATTTAACCTTCGACTGTGCTGGTGAAAAATACTAACGTAACTGTGCTGGTGGGGTCTGAGAGACCCAAGACAGGAAATAATTCGCTAAACGCAATATATTTCAACGAAAAGTATATTTTATGCGATACAACATAATATGTTATATATTTTTTGTGCAGAAGTAAAGAAATTAAATATAATCAGTAAAACGCATCAATATTGATAAACGCACAAAAACAAAACGAAAGTTTTAGAATGCTATGGAATTTTCGAAGCAGAATAATTGATACAAAGTTTGAGTGTTGTAAAACAAATTTGGGGCAGTTAATGCAAAGATGTTTTGTCTTTCTGTCAACGCTTCGTGGACAATATTTTTTATTTTCTTAGGAATTACTGATTGTAGTCTAACCATGAGTTGATCCCGAATCTTCTTACTACTGTCCAACAACAATGCCAGGATTTCTTTGTCGGTGATTGTCTATATTTCAAATGCAAAGCTGCAATTAAAATAAAAAGTGAACTTTTTTTTTAATTGGTTTATTTAAGGACGCTTCAATATCTAAGGTCATTAGCGACCACTATTGCTGTTAACGGTATTGTAACTATGTGGATGAAACGATATGGTGATTAATGATAAGGGGTGAAAGGACGAACACAATTACAACCATGCCCGAGGCGGGACTCGAACCCGCGACCCTTCGGTCCGAGATCACTACGACACTACTGCCTTAGCGATCTCGGCCACCGGGGCCGGCAGTGAACTCTTTGTAATATACCCAATGTATTTCGTATCTATATTCTAATAAACGACGTCACTAAATCAATTACATAAGAAATCAAGTATTTAAAAAACATACCTAACTATGCTGGTTGGGTCTAGAGTACCCGGAATCGTTCAAATCGGCTATAATTCATCACTGCACACACGTAACGTGAAGATGGCTCGTTAGTTCAGAAACAATACGATTTGAAAGGAATACTCAAGTTGCTGAGAAACTATTTATAAAACTATTTAAATTATTTAAACATATAATGGTGTGGGTCTCATAGACCCCACCAGCACAGTTAAAGGTTAATACGGTATGATAGAGTCCGAAATGAGGATGTATGGAAACAGATGGTATGGTATGGTATGGGCACGTCCAGAGGATGCCTGGAGAAAGATGGCCAAAGAAAATATTAGAATGGCATCCAGAAGGACCAATCAAGAAGAGGGAAGAGAGGAAGGCGAACTCTGGGATGGGAAAAATACATCAAAGAAGCCATGGAGGACAGAAATTTAAGACCTGGTGATTGGGAAAATCAAGATCTGGTAGGTCGAAAACGGCTTACTCCTGAAAGGAAAATGCCGAAGAAGAAGAAGAAGAAGAAGAAACTTATTGTAGAAAATTTGTCCCGTTTCAGGAAGTCATTATCAACTTTTACCAATTTTAAGTACTTTTCCCTTTTGTGTGTTCAATACGTCCTTTCGTGTTGACTTCCCTTTTACGTTCTCGCACTTATTCCGTCATAAGAGAATGTTATGTAATCGTGCCCTAGATAACGACCAACTTTCAGTGGAAATCTGTCGAAAAAACTATGCACTTGGGGAATTAGTGCACAGTTACTTATTTTTGTATATTGTTCGTTTGCTAGCCAAAGTGTGAAGAAGTTGTGTGCCATATCGATGTGGTATCTCAAACTGTACGCCATATTTAATTCAAAGTGTCGTTCTGTGTCTCGACTTGCGGCTATGCCCGTAGGTTTGTTTACGAGTAAATCTATGAAATAAATAAACGTCATACTGGGCGATGACCTTGTGAGGGACAGTGACAAAGCTATTTACAAATGAGTCATCTGTAAAGGAAAGCACTGACAAAACGAGTGCATGGACGTAATTTGCAGTTACATTGCCAGCAGTGGCCAAGCAGTAGCTGTCAAAGTGGTCCCTTTTTATAGTAATATATCTGTACCCTTGCCCGCATTTGTGTTAGTGTTCGCCTCCCCTTCATATGGTCGAAATTAACATTTTAGTATTAATATTTTGATGAATTTGTGCTATTTATTTAAGGTCATGAAAGCGTCTTTTGGCCACTGTGTTTATTGACTCGCTGCATCACGTAAAATGACCAACCTTCCCAGTTGTCCAGATGAGGTAGCTAGTGAGGGCGGAAGTGTATATAAGCAAACCGCTGGCCCCTTTCCGGACAATGGTCACAACGAAGGTGATGATCCCAAGGGAGACGAAGCCCATGACAAAGGCAGTGTAGAAGGGGTAGAACCGGGCCCCTGCACCTTGCTGCGGCGCCCAAAGGCCAGTCGCACGTAACACCTTCAGCGGCAGGAACGGCATGTCCCAGGCCGATGCTCCGGGCGACGGTTTCTTACCCCCTGTAATAAGGCAACAATTCAAGTTTTTAAACCGGGCTCACACGAGCGTTGCGTTAACGTGCGATAAGTAACGCGCGTCAAACGCCCTCATTAGTTTAACACTGTGCATTATTTGGAAAGGTCGAAGGGCTCGTGTGTCGTTTCACAGAAGATAAGTGTTATTCTATGACGCGCGATACTTATCGAACGCTAACGCAACGCTCGTGTGTAAGGGCCCTTAACAAAACACCTACCGCTCGGCATAAGCACCCAACAACTCTATCTCCTTCAAGCGATCGGTTCACTGATTAGTGAACGGGTAAGGTCCTTAGTCCCGTTAGTGTAGAGCATGCTTGCATCGCAGGAGATGGCGGTGATCTACCCCTGGATGGCGAGATCCAACACCGACCTTCATCCGCTTGCGGTGTTTTCCCCAGCCAGGTATCTCCCGGCAGCGGGGCACAACCTCTAAACTCCCGACTGGTCTTCCGACAAGTGTGCTAGTCTAACGCATGCGACTGTATGTATGTGATAGTAAGAACTGAGGATAGGACAAAGAAAAATAAGGAAACGAGAAATGAGGAAAGCGGTCAGTGGCCCGATTGTTAAGATTCTGTTCTGGCATTCGCTTCAGGCGATCGGTGATGCAGTGGACACCTCGCTCACCTTCCTTCCTTGTGTGCCAAAAATTCCCGGTCTATCCATGTAGCATTTGTGGTGAACAAAGTTGGACTACGGAGGTTTTTTCAGAGTATATCCCGTGCCTTTTGTCTCTCATTCCACAATTCCTATCATTTAAACCTCTCCCATACTGTATGGAGAAATAATATACGTAGAGGAAGTAGTTTAATGCTACTGGGTGAAAAAGTTTTTAAAAACGGCTCTAAAGTTTTTGTTTAAATTTTATTCATGAATTGACCCGAACTAAGCTTACAAAAATTGCGTATGCATTATTTTAGAAAAAATGTATTTTCGAAAATTATAATTAACATTGAACAACTAACAAATTGATGATAGAGATGCATTACTTCATAAAATCTGTCCTTCAACATAAGGTCTGTAAATAAAGTTTTCAACATTTTTTTCAACACAGCAGTTTTAAATTCATAGAATCACTTCTCATTGTTAAACAGTAATGTTCCTTTCTGTATGGTATGCGGTTTTGCATTATCGAATACGTGTTAACGTATTAGCTTTATATCAATTATTTTTCGCACCTCAAGCGCTAGTATGTTTGGTAAAGTTTTACTGGTGATGGATGAGTTGTGTTGATACGAATAGGTATTGCGTAGCTGTTACTATTGTAAGAATGTACGTGACGTAGCAATATTATTTTTATACGAGAAAGATATGCTGTCCTCGATTATGAACAGAGGAATAGTCTTATTTAATAAATTTCTTTGAAGAAAGGCCGGAGCACGTTATGAGTTATTTTAAATTGATTTCATTATAGTAAACGAAATATAAACTTTTTATTGCAATTTTTCTGTTCAAATAAATTATTCCACACTCGCTTGTAAAGAACTAGTAGCAATTGACAATTATTATCTGCACATATGAAGATCCGAAACCAAAACTCTTGGATAAAAACAGCAAACAACTACCATATTAATAACATCTAAAATATTTAAAATATTGTAAGTAAAAGTTTCATCAATTGTGATTTTCATATTATTGTGGCAATATAATGATGATATTATGACTCAATGAAGGGCATTTGAGTCGCGTACATTATATATTTCGAAAACAAAAATGTAATTTATTGTTTGATGGAAAGGAAAATATATTTACAGAAAATAATATATTGTTTCGAGGAAAAAAAATATTGTTCTGTTTTCCTATGTTTTTCTAAAAATTATTTACGCCTACTTATACTTAAATTACATCCCCGGTTAATGTATGTTTTGCGAAGTAACTATCAAAATTACAGAAAATTTACATACCCATCATCGTGAACTGTGGCACTCCCAAAATTGTTCTCTTAATACCACACTAGAACAATTACTTCAGAGCGCCTTGCTTCGAAATTTGTTACTGTTTATCTCTGATCAAAGACGAAAAGATCATTTGTCATCGCCTTTCTGTGTATGTTGTGAGAAAGAGAATACTAAATGACGGCCCTCCACTTTTCATATTTTATCAAATATCATTCGTCGAAATCGCCTAATCCCCCAAAAAGAAATTCATTTGAAAACGTTTACCAGTACAAAAGAATAATTAATCCAGTCATAATGAAGTAGTTTTCATGTAATTTCCTCCTGAAATTTCGCAATTTTTGAAAACAATTATTTTTACAAATACAGCTCGAAATTCTTTCCTGAAATTTCCTCTCGTCCTATCAAAAAACAGTTAAAATTGGTGAGAGTCTCATTTTCGGCAAACTCTCCGTACTTTTAAATTTTTAATTTTAAAATTTTAAAAAAAAAAAAGGAAAGAATGTAATGCTGCGCGAATAAACGACAAATTTTCGCAGAATAAAACCATTAGAGGGCCCTAGAAACGAAAAAGTCGATAAATGCCGATGCTAAATTTAGGAAAAAATTCTCTAATATGTGGTGTAGAGGATCCTTATTTTATGGGTCTTTGATACCGAAAAATCGTTTGACAGCAAAACGTCTGTCCGTCTGTAAACAACGTTAGCGGCTAAAGAATTCAGCCAATTTTCTTCAAAATTGATGTTCTCCGATCGATCTAGCTAAAGTCGCGACCCCTTGAATTTCAAACCGATATTTTAATGGATAATTTGTTTTCGGTTTTTTCGAAGTCGCCGGGCTAGTGAATTTTCACGGCCTTGCTTCGAATCTCAACAATGAGTCCCCATTGAGATGCTTGGGATAAGTCATATGACTTCAGAAAACCCTTTTGCTGAAATGCTTACTTCTGAAAGCGGTTGGTGTGCTGCTCGTAATTTTTCACAGGGAGGATATCTGGAATTAATCCGCCTGAAGAAAGAAAGGAGGGTATGATTAATTGATTTTTTCGTGTTTCCGGGCGCGTCAACTGCTTCAGTCATTAGTTCCGTTAGCGTAGTGCATGCTTTTTCTCAGGAGATGGCGGTGATCTTCCCCTGCTGGATGGAGAGATCCAGCGCCGACCTACCGTCGGCTAGTAGGGTTTCCCCCAAACCAGGACTCTCCCACCAGCGGGGCACCGCCCCAGCCGGAACTCGACTGAACGCGACTGAATTCGACATAGCTGGAAAGCTAGTGTCGAAAATCCTGCCGCCGCCAGGACTCGAACCTAGGACGTCCCGGTCAGAGGCGCTTTCCTCATTTTAATGTATTTTCTAGGAATACAGAATCGGTTATAAACGATCATATATCCTAAACAAATGCGAATTTGTGCATTCAAAAGCCACTGCCGTGTTCAAGAGATTATCGGCTTTCAGAAAATATGGTCATTTGTCCAATTGGGACGAGAAATACGGTTTTTAAGAGGTTTTTTTCCTCATTTTAATGTAATTTCAATATTTCTAAAATATGTCATCATTTACTGGCTGTGTCTTCTAAACTTTTTGCTCTACGACGTTGAAATCCGCACGTAGAATGAAAAAACTTTTCTCTATGCGGTAGGAAAATGGCGTATTTTATGAATGTTTTCGCGAATTGCAAGAAAACGAAGCCTTAAGGCCCATTCACAATGCAAACATAAGCATAAGCATAGCGTTAACATAAAAGTTAGGACTACGTCTACAAGTGGACTCATTCACAATGCGTTCGCATAAGCATAACACGTAAGACGTTAACTTAAGAGCTTGCTTCAAGAACTTGCTTTAAAACTTCAAGCTTCTTCAGACATAAGGAATGAACAAAAACAGTTCGTTAACTCAAAATCGAGTATCGAAGTCGATAGGCGAACTATTCGAATCGATTCGTGTGCTGCGTGGTGGTGTTTGTTGGATTTGTTGGTTTTGTCAGTTTTGTCGCGTTTTTAGTTGAGGGTATTATAGTAGTTTAGGTTTTTTATTATTTTTACTTTATTAAATTCATTTAGTTTTTATTTTATTCATAAATTTATTTTTTATTCATAAATTAGGAATAGTTTAGTTTATTCGTGTGCTGCGTGGTTTTTGGTTAGTCGTATTTGTTGGTTTTGTCAGTTTTGTCGCGTTTTTAGCTTAGGATATTTTAGTAGTTAGGGTTTTGTATTCATTTAGTTTTATTTTCATTCATAAATTTCATTTTTTATTCATAAATTAGGAATAGTTGTTAGGAATAGTTTCGAGTATGAGTTCGTTTGATGAAGTTTTGTGCAGCATGGTACAGAAGAACCCAGTTCTGTACGATAAGAGAAATAAATGTTATAAAGACACTGAGCAAAAAGATAGTATATGGAGGAAAATAGCATCAAGTCTGAATAGTGATGGTAAGTACATAGTTATATACATTTTTGCTACATACATGTTTGTAATAATCAGTGTGGTATTTATAAAATGTATAGTTGGAATATATTTTGTTTTTATGATAATAGTGAACCTCAAATATTGAAAAAAGCCCAAATCAGTCCTTTTGCAAAATTACACAGTAAAGTACTCTTCTCCGAAACAAAGCCATTTTTCCATAAAAATAATTTTTAAAAACGTAACTAAAAATAAAAATAGTGATTTTGTTTGAAACAATTACATACATAAAAAATATATAGAATTGTTTGTATAAAAACATTAAGGGAAGACAATTTTAAAATTCATTCTTGTAAAATTATTGCTACTCTGAGTCTGGTGATATGATTTGTATCATTCCTTGGAATTGTTAAGTGTATGAGAATGCAATTTCAAGAAATCTCCCTAACCAAAATCACATTCTCCCTAGAGATACTTTTTTGGTGTTGAAAGTATTTCCTATGGGGTTATGAATCACACTAGTAATAACATTCAATAATTATTCAGTGATTTGAATCATGAGATGGTATGTTAGAAATATTTTCAATATTCCCCCCTCCTTTTTTTAGCTCAAACTTGCCAGACGAAGTTTAAATCTCTCCGGGAGAGGTATTCCCGAGAAAAAAAACCTGGAGACTGGTACCAGGAGTGGCGCAGGATCGTCAAAGAAGGTGGTCTGGCCGATGGTCAAATACATGGCGTTCCTGGACGACCATATACGACCGAGGAAGACCTACAGCAACTTCCTGTCAGATGATCCTGGTAATATTATAATTATTACTACTACTACTACTATTATTATTATTACTACTATTATTATTATTATTATTATTATTACTACTATTATTATTATTATTGTGTCAAAATAATTTAAAGTTACATTGTATTATTAATCCTATATAATCTGTAAATTGTAGTGTTCTACCACCAGGTTGTATAAATCTACCTGCAGAATTAATAAATATCTATCTATCTATCTATCTATCTATCTACAGTGCAGCCTGATGTATGTACATCAGCCACATCTGCTGGGGACATGGCTCTCCCTGGGACCGAGGTCATGACCCTAGATGCTTTTGAAAGACCCTTTGATGCTTTTGAAAGCATAATTGAGGAGTCTGAGCCTGAGCTTGAGCCTGAAGCAGAAGAGCAACCTGCAATTCAGGTCACCAAAAAGAGGTGCCGAAGGGCAAGTGACGACCTCAATATTTCCGAACAGCTGCGGTTAGTGGCAAACGCCACGTCCAGCTTCACAGAAATGCTGAAAAAAAAAGCCCACAGCATGGAAAGGTCGTTTTCCAACTTTGTGGAGGACACTCTACTTCTGCAGCCAGAAAGTGTGAAATTGGAGGCAATGGAATCAATAACAACATTGTTATTAAATGCTAGGAGGAGAGCAATGTAATAAATAAAAGATATAATTAGGCAAGAAATTGTTTTATTTTGCTTTTATATATTGGTTTCTGTTTACAGTGCACCTAACCTCCTCATGTAGTACTCCTGCTTTTCAATACAACCTTCTGGTGAAACAAAGAATTTACTTAAAGCCTCACGCACTTCTGTGGCTTCTAGTGTAGCATTACGTGCCCCAAGTCTTAGCTGTGGAGGCAAAGTTTGAAGTGCGCCACCTCCTTCAGGAACATTCCTCCTCCAATCAACGTCCTGAATCAGTCCTTCACACTCTCTATCAGAGTATGATACTGGGCAATAAGTTTTTTGTGGAGCATTCTTTTCAGATATTTTTAAATAATTGTGCAAGCACACTGTTGCCTTCACAATGTTGTCCACGTTTTCAGGCTTGGCATTTATTACGCGATGGAATATTCTCCATCGAGAGACCATGATGCCGAATGCATTTTCAATTATTCTCCTTGCTCGTGCAAGGCGATAATTGAAAACTTTATTTTCACTTCTATGTAAGCTGGCTCTTGAAAATGGCCTCATTAGGTTTTTCTTCAGAGGAAAAACTTCATCTCCAACTAAATAATGAGGCACCACTACTTTGGAATGTGGAAGTGGGGTAGGAGGTGGCAAAGGGAGCATACCACTGTCAAGTCTCTGTCCAATTTCTGACCGCCTAAATATACCTCCATCACTTTCTGCTCCAAATGCACCAATGTTCACATGTGTGAAGCAATAATTTGCATCACTCACTGCCATCAGAACTATGCTGAAGTCCTTCTTGTAATTGAAGAACTGTGATCCTGAGTTGTGAGGACATTGAATTACAATATGTTTGCCATCTATGGCACCTATGCAATTAGGCATATCCCACAAGTCTCTAAAATCATGTGCCGTTTTTTCATAGTCCTCTTGTGTAGGAACTTTGATGTACTTCTCATGGAGAGCTTTCCAAATAGCACGTGTTGTTTTATTAATTAATGTACCACATGTGCTCTTTCCAACTCTATAATTCCATGCCAATGACGGTATGGAATCGCCAGTGGCCAAAAACCTTAATGTAACAGCCAGTCGCAAGGATGTTGGCAGCGGTGTCCGGATACTATTTTTTTCAAGAAAGGGGCCACTAAATTTAATAAAAAATCGAACTGTTCCGGTGTCATTCTTGTGTACATAAAGAACTGATGGGGATCCTCTTCCCGCATTTCACACAGGAGGTTATTAAAATCCCCCTGCTGGAGTCTCCTCTGGTTCAAGGGGTGAATCCACCAGCGCCTCTTCTGCCGCTTCCTTCTTTGGTGAACTGCACCAAGCAACACTGCAACGCTGGCTTGCATCAGCATAAATTGTGACGCGATATCAGCATTTATATTCATGATACACAACTTTATTCGCACTAGTCACAAAGAACGCATACACCTCACAGTCTTCTCTCGCACTGGTTTAAATCGAATCCATGGGTCATGGACACAGTCGATATCTCGAAATCGATTCTCATATCCAACCAATAGTAAACTAGAATGTCTCATAGCCAATAGAAACTCTTATTTTGCCTATGTTTATGTTCGACATTGTGAATACGCCAACTCTTCGTTATGTCTATGTCTATGTGTTATCTTATGTTTGTGTTTGCATTGTGAATGGGCCTTTATACAGAAAAATGAACTGAACCAGTGAAATCGTTGTTAAATTTCGAGTCAGAATGCTGGCTTTCAGAAGAATCCGTGTCCGATCGTAATTTGAAAAATTCAACAGGTACGTTGAACTTTTCCGATTTTGCCAAGGAAATCAGGATCGGCTTTAAACGATCATAACTCCTACAATAATGCAAATTTCTGCATTCTGAAGCCACGGACGTGTTCCGCAGATTTTTGACATTCAGAATTAATGGTCAGTTGTTAACTTCGGACGCAAATTACGGTTTCCTGAGTTTTTTTCCTCATTTTCATGTATTTTCAATATTTCCAAATTAGGTCGTTTTTGACTGGCTGTATCTTGTAAACGTTTTTTCCACGACGTTCAAATACGCACGTAGTTTGAAGTGTACTCCTCTCTATGTATTTCTGTTAGCAATTGGTACATGAGGATAGGGAAACGTGAAAAGAACGGCGACTATATAGGTGGCTTTTGGGTAGGAAAATGGCGTATTTTATGAATGTTTTCGCGAATTCCACGAAAACGAAGCCTTAAACAGAGAAATGAATTGCACAAGTGAAATCGCCGTTAAATTTTGAGTCAGGATGCTGGCTTTCAGAAGAATCCGTGTCCGGTCGCAATTTGAAAAATTCAACAGGTGGAGTACGTTGAACTTTTCCGATTTTTCCAAGGAAATCAGGATCGGTTTTCAACGATCATATCTCCAACAATAATGCGAATTTCTGCATTCCGAAGCCACGGGCGTGTTTCGCAGATTCCGCACTTTTAGTATAGATGGTCATTTGTTAAATTCGGACGCAAATTACGGTTTCCAGAGGTTTTTTCCTCATTTTCATGTATTTTCAATATTTCCAAAATAGGCCATTTTTGACAGGCTGTATCTTTTAAACATTTCAGAATGTTTAAATTGCTATAAACTTCTGAATACATTCGTCCTAACTGGAAATTGAATGACGATTACAATGGTATTCATAATTTTTCCATCAAAGGCTACAAATTTTTTTTAATCATGATAAAATTTAAAAAAAAGTTTGAAAGTTCGAATGTAGAAGAGATTATTGTTTTTTCCCATGCAAATATCAGCGTCGTAGGGTTAATAGTTTAGGACATACAGCCGTGTGAAAATTTCAGAATGTTTAAAATGCTATAAACGTCTGAAAACATTCCTCCTAACTGGAAATTGAAAGACGATTACAATGGTATTAATAATTTTTCCATCAAAGGCTATAAATATTCTAAAATCATGAAAAAATAATAGGTTTGAAAGTTCGAATGTAGAAGAGAATATTGTTATTTTTCTATGCAAATTTCAGCATCGTAGGGCTAATTGTTTAGGAGATACAGCTGCTGAAACATTTCAGAATGTTAAAATGCTATATACTTGTAAAAACGCGTCCAAACTGAAAATTGAATGACGATTACAATGGTATTCATAATTTTTCTATCTAAGGCTATAAATTTTCTAAAATCATTAAAAAAAAAAAAAAAATAGGTTTGGAATTTCGAATGTAGAAGAGATTATTGTTATTTTTCCATGCATATTTCAGCGTCGTAAGGCTAATAGTTTAGGAGATACAGCAGTTTAAAGATTTCAGAATGTGAAATAAGCTATAAATGTCTGAAAACTTTCGTCCTATTCAGGAATTGAATGACGATTTCAATGGTATTCATAATTTTACCATCGAAGGCTACAAATTTTCTAAAATCATTGAAAAATTTAAATAAAAAGATTTGAAATTCGAATGTAAAATTGATGATTGTTATTTTTTCATGGAAATTTCAGCGTCGTAGGGCTAATAGTTTAGGAGATACAGCCGTTTAAAGATTTCAGAATGTTTAAAATGCTATAAACTTCTGAAACAATCGTCCTAACTGGAAATTGAATGAGATTACAATGGTATTCATAATTTTCTCATAGAAGGCTATACATTTTCTAAAACCAAGAAAAAATTAAAAAAAATAGGTTTGAAAGTTCGAATCTAGAAGTGGTTATTGTTACTTTTCCATGCAAATTTCTGCGTCGTAGGGCTAATAGTTTAGGAGATACAGCCGTTTAAAGATTAAAAAGGTTTAAAATGCTATAAACGTCTGAAAACATTCGTCCCAACTGGAAATTAAATGACGATTACAATGGTATTCATTATTTTCCCATCGAAGGATATAAATTTTCTAAATTCATGAAAAAATTAAAAAAAATAGGTGTGAAAGTTCGAATGTAGAAGAGATTATTGTTATTTTTCCATGCATATTTCAGCGTTGTAGGGCTAATAGTTTAGGAGATTAAGCCGTTTAAAAATTTCAGAATGTTAAATATGTTCTATGCGTCTGAAAACTTTCCTTCTAATTGGAAAATAAATGACGATTACAATGGTATTCATAATTTTACCATCGAAGGCTACAAATTTTCTAAATTAATGAAAATTTTTTTAAAAAATAGGTTTAAAAATTCGAAAGTAAAAGAAATTATTGTTATTTTTCCATGCAAATTTGAGCGTCGTAGGGATAATAGTTTAGGAGATACAGCCGTTTAATAATTTCAGAATTTTTAAAATGCTATAAACTTCTGAAACATTCGTCTTAACTAGAATTTGAATGACGATTACAATGGTATACAGAATTTTTCCATCAAAGGCTATAAATGTTTAAAATGATAAAAAATTAAAAAAAAAAGTTTGAGAGTTCGAATGTAGAAGAGATTATTTTTATTTTTTGATGCGAATTTTAGTGTCGTGGGGCTAATACTTTAGGAGATACAGCCGTTTAAAGATTTCAAAATGTTTAAAATGCTATAAACTTCTGAAAACATTTGTCCTAACTGGAAATTGAATGAAGATTACAACGGTATTCATAATTTTTCCATCGAAGGCTATAAGTTTTCTAAAATCATTAAAAAATTAAAAAAAAATAATGAAAGTCAAATGTGGACGAAATTATTGTTATTTATCCATGCAAATTTCAGCGTCGTAGGTTTAATAGTTTAGGAGATACAGCCTTTTAAAGATTCAAAATCTTTGAATTGCTATAAAATGCTGAAAACATTCGTCCTAACTTGAAATTGAATGATGAATACAATGGTATTGTAACGGTACGTCCTCCGAGAAAATAATAATAATAAATAAAAAAAAATAAATAAATAAAATATTGGTCACAATTGGGAGAGGGAAGGCGCGCCGCCCCTACAACGCGACCAGCCGCCCGCGTCCCGTTAACCCCCCCCCAGCGAGGCCAGGCCCCTCCGCGTTCGGGACGACGCCAGCGCACCCCACACCCGCAGCATAACTCGTTTTCTAAAGGGAGTCCCTTGTTTGCGACCGCCCGGCTCCAACAAAAGGTTCACCCAGCCCACTCAAGTACTCGATAGCTCTTCAGCTGCGCGGCAATTATTGACGCCAGTTAGACACCGGCTACATCCCACTTTCGGCTCCCTCCCCCGGCAAACTCGCGGACACATTTACGACTGCCAGGGCACTTTGTGTTATTGAGACGCCCGGAGCGTGCGACGCCCGCGACTGCCGGAGACCCTGTAAATTTCAATCCGCGTACGTGGTACTAAATAGGCTCCCAAAATTAGTTACGCACAAGTGTGCATACGTGAAAAGGACGAACCGGGCCCGGCACCCGTGATAAAAGAAGGAAAATGTAACTGACAGGTCGTGCCGCGAGGAAAGGAACACCCATTAGTTACGCACAAGTGTCCATCCGCGGAGGGCGCGGCTTACCTTCAAACACACTGCTTATTGTAATATCAAACTCGCGGGCAATTGGCTCAAGCGTCGCCACGTAAGCAAAGGGCCAGCAATGAGGAAGGGCCCGCCGATCCTGGAGAGGGAAGGCGTGCCTTCGTCCGTGGGCGAGTGTGGCCCAAGAAAAAACTCGATTTTTGACACTCGAGCTAGTCACTTGGCGTTTGGCAGCCGGCTACTTCACTTAGCATTTGGCACTCGTGCAAGTCACCTGGCAGTTGGCACTGACCACTCCAACTTGATTTTTGGCACTTGATCAACTCACTTGACATTTGCCAATCGACTAGTGCACTTGATTCTTTGTGGCCCGACGAGTTCATCATGTCAGCCAAGACATGTGTTCGGGAACTTGGCGTCAACCTAGAATCTGGCTCCGCACAACATGTCATGTTACGAGAACTATTAAGGTTCGATGCTGGAAGGAGTTCCTGTCTAATTGATCACGAACTGTTGTGACTGGGGACGCGTGTCGAGGCATGTGCCCGACAACGAGCAACGGTGGACCAGAGGAAGTGTGCTGCTGAGGGATTCCTGCCCGTGAAAGCGCCAAACCGCTCGACGCCAGCTGCGGGTATCATCCCGCCACTGCAGACACCACGCAGCAGAAGCTTAAGATGAGTAAATTTTGCGCACTAAGCGACGCTCAGCCCAATGCCGCGTAAGTGCGGACAGACTTTAATTCGGGGAGCTGCAGCGGACGTGCCGGTAACTAGGCACGAGGGTAGCGGCCAAGTGTTTGCCACTTTGTGATTGTTAAGCAGTTAACGTAATCAAAGGCCGCAGTAGCAACATGTTAACTCCATTGTACTGTTGTATTGTACTGTTGCATGCTATCACCACCATCATCATCCATCATATTGTTTTTTAATTTTTGATTAATTAAAGGTTAATTTGTTAAAAATAATTCCATGAGTAATTATTGAACATGCATGAACCCAGAGAGACTGAGTGAGGTTACATAAATGGCGCCCAACGTGGGCTCTGAATGAGCTCAATTAAGGTTCACGAACCCAATTTCAAAATTTTATGAATATGGCTGGTGACGAATGAAAGGGGAATGCATGTTCGCTAATTACTTATGGTCTGTGTATGATGTTTTCTCTTCAGCTTGTGTGTAGTGTTTACTGTGTTTGCGTGTGTTATATTGTGGGTTTTATTAAGAAATTTAAGTGTAAAGTAACTGTGAAAGAATTTAAAATGGAGGGTCAAATGAAACCAGGGGAAACTGACGGCAGCGCACAACCTCAGGCACCCACTGTTACAATGGCCGATCTGATGATGATGTTAAAGTCACGTCCGAGCAGACAGATGCGAGATTCGATGAGCAAAAGGAACGAGATAAGATTTCTGAAATCAAATTCGTGCAGATAAACGCGAAATTAGATGAGAGCATGGAGCAAGTGTCGAGGAAATTTTCAGAGCTCGCGAACTGTATCGAGGATCAGGGGGCAAAATCCGCAGCTGAAATTCGGAGACTAGAATCTCGTTTCGATAAGCACGTCGCGGTATGTAACGAATCAAACATGGCTCTGGCGCAGCGCATCGATGCCATTGCTATTAAATTAGATGCGTACAGCAATGCAACAAACGCAAATTTAACAGAAATGCAAAACGATCTTGAGGGACAGATCGCGGAGCAAGGCGGCCGTTTAACTGAATTCGAGGGTACAATCACGGCTACATTAAGGGAACAAAAGGAGAAAATGGATAGCATCCACGAGTCAGTAAAATCTTCGATTGCGGAAATAGGAAACAAGGGTGAAGTGGTCTGTAGGCGGTTATCAAAATTAGAAACAAAGGTGATTACCGATATGCAGAGTGTCACTAATGAAATATCAGAAATTAAAACGGGTGCCACAAACGCCAATAATGAAAGGGAAAAGCAGTTCAAACAAATGATCAGCGATTCGATGAACGTCTTGCGCGAGGAAAGGCGGTAAGAAATCGCGGATATTTGTGATCAAATACCACGAGAAAGCAACGGGAACGGGCGCCGCGTCACCCCATGGACACCGCCGTCCAACCTGAACTTTTCAGGGAACATGAACGAAAATCCATGTGAATTCATTCGCCGGGTTGAGGACTACATGGAGCTCACGAAAGCTATTCCGAACCAGTTAAAAACAAAATTTGTACAGCAATTGTTACGGGGGAGCGCAGCGAGCTGGCTCCTTGCCATACATCCATTTCCCCGTGATTTCGCTGATTTCAAGGTCCGATTCATGGAGCGCTATTGGGGAGAGCAGGTCCGGTATGATTACGAAAGGAGAGTGATGGAAGGTAGATGGGAGGAAAGATGGGGCATTTCATTATTAGATTACGCGGTCGATAAGATTGCGGCACTGAAATTATGCGACCCGCAAATCTCAGATGCAAAACTGATTTGATGATTACTCTCACTTCCCTTTCAAATTCAAAACCTGTTGAATAGTGTAGACTCGCTCGATCTCGAAAAATGCAGTTACTTCGCCAGGTATGATAGAACACGCATGTGTCAAGGGTCAGGGGAAGTCGATCAAATAGGCAGGACAGAGGGGAGAAAATCAAGGACGCGACAATGGCGGCGAGAGCATAACGAGTTCCCGCCAGAAAACGGTGGAAGCCTGCCATCGCATCAGGTAGCGAACGGGGCCCACCCGTCGGCGCCGCGTGATAGAGCACGGGAGGAACGTACGGACAATCGGGGAGGTCCGGTCCGTCAAACTAATGTCGTTCGGTGTCGAGGCGCCGGGACGCCGAACGAGTGCAGGTGCGGGAGCACAGGTGCCTATAAGGGAAATGGCGAATGAACTTGCCATCAATGAAGTAGAGGACGAGGAGCAGGACTTTCTCCGGGCGCGAAAATGCCCTATTATCAATTTTACATGTGAAGGATCGAGGCGAGGGCCCTCATTGATTCAGGAAGCGAAGTTTCGGCCATTTCGGAAGAATACTACTTGAAATTAAAGAGCTGTCGTATTACTCTTCCCGAACTTCCCATAAATAAATGTTTTGTTGTCGGCGTGGGCAAGAAGAAAAGCAACCCCATTACCAGGCAGGTCCTATTAACTTTATCATTTAGCACAGATCAATTCAATGCCACATGTCTCATTGTGAAAGATTTAGGATATGACGTTGTTTTAGGTGTCGATTTTTAAGAGAATATAGCGGTAAGATAGATTTCGAACGGGGAGCAATTATTCTGGATCCAGGAGATTGATGATGTTTGAGGAAGGTGATGCCGGCGTTCACGAGCCGAAAGAGGCTAGCATGTTTTCGATTACGCGGAAGAAGCTCTCGGTCTAATTAACGAGAAAATGCGGGAAAATAGCAATCTAAGCCGGAAGAGCACTACCGCCTGCAGGAATTGCTTCAAAATTATAAGGACGTTTTATCAGGCCAACCGACCCCATCCCTGACTTTCAGTTCCGAATCCAGGTCACAACCCCGAATCTTTTAAGTGTAGAAGTTACCCATACCACAGGCCCTTAAGGCGGACGTAGACCGCGTCATTTCAGAAATGATCAGAGACGGCATTATCGAAAGGAAACCGACCGCCTATATTAACCCCCTTGTGATCGTAAGAAAAAAAGATGGAGGTGTACTGAATTTGCCTCGACGCCAGGAGATTAAATGAGATCACTGTGCCTGATTATGATGCGCCGATTGCAATAGATAGATGTTGTGGAAGTTCCGGGAGACCAGCTTATTTTCGGCAGTAGATTTCACAGTCCCGTATGTGGTCACTAATAAACCACACCCAAATGTTTGTGAATTAAACGACGAGAACGGAGTTCCCATTGGAAAATTTAACCATTACAACATGGTTCCCTTTAATAAGTGATAACACTAATCACGGTTGTCGCACCTCGCACTTATCGGAAGTTCCCAACTATTTGAATTATCTAGCACTAGGTTTCATTAGTTTTAACATAATGAATTGGCATTACTTACTTTACTGGTCTGTGTGCATTGTCTTATGGGTTTTTGTTGTTTGGGTTTTTTTTTTAAGGGCAATTTGGTTTTTCTCGATTAATCATTGTTTATTGTCAAGGTTAATTTCATTGTCATTATGGGTTAAGTGATTAAGTAATTATTGCGATTACTGTTTCTGTTTTGTTGCTGTCGTGATCACGGAGGCCGTTTCGTTGGTTAATCTTATAAGAAAATCCATCGCCATGCTCAGTATTTTCTTGGTGGGAGGGGATTGCCAATGTAACGGTACGTCCTCCGAGAAAATAATAATAATAAATAAAAAAATAAATAAATAAAATATTGGTCACAATTGGGAGAGGGAAGGCGCGCCGCCCTACAACGCGACCAGCCGCCCGCGTCCCGTTAACCCCCAGCGAGGCCAGGCCCCTCCGCGTTCGGGACGACGCCAGCGCACCCCACCCCCGCAGCATAACTCGTTTTCTAAAGGAGTCCCTTGTTTGCGACCGCCCGGCTCCAAAAAAGGTTCACCCAGCTCCACTCAAGTACTCGATAGCCTCTTCAGCTGCGCGGCAATTATTGACGCCAGTTATGACACCGGCTACATCCCACTTTCGGCCCTCCCGGCAAACTCGCGGACACATTTACGACTGCCAGGGCACTTTGTGTTATTGAGACGCCCGGAGCGTGCGACGCCCGCGACTGCCGGAGACCCTGTAAATTTCAATCCGCGTACGTGGTACTAAATAGGCTACCAAAATTAGTTACGCACAAGTGTGCATACGTGAAAAGGACGAACCGGGCCCGGCACCCGTGATAAAAGAAGGAAAAGACAGGCGTGCCGCGAGGAAAGGAACACATTAGTTACGCACAGTGCCATCCGCGGGGGCGCGGCTTACCTAAAACCTGTTATTGTAATATCAAACTCGCGGGCAATTGGCCTCAAGCGTCGCCACGTAGCAAAGGGCCAGCAAATGAGGAAGAGCCCCGCCGATCCTGGAGAGGGAAGGCGTGCCTTCGTCCGTGGGCGAGTGTGGCCCAAGAAAAAACTCGATTTTTGACACTCGAGCTAGTCACTTGGCGTTTGGCAGCCGGCTACTTCACTTAGCATTTGGCACTCGTGCAAGTCACCTGGCAGTTGGCACTCGACCACTCCAACTTGATTTTTTGGCACTTGATCAACTCACTTGACATTTGCCAATCGACTAGTGCACTTGATTCTTGTGGCCCGACGAGTTCATCATGTCAGCCAAGACATGTGTTCGGGAACTTGTGCGTCAACCTAGAATCGGCTCCGCACAACATGTCATGTTACGAGAACTATTAGGTTCGATGCTGGAAGGAGTTCCCTGTCTAATTGATCACGAACTGTTGTGACGGGGGGACGCGTGTCGAGGCATGTGCCCGACAACGAGCAACGGTGGACCTAGAGGAAGTGTGCTGCTGAGGGATTCCCGCCCGTGAAAGCGCCAAACCGCTCGACGCCAGCTGCGGGGTATCATCCCCGCCACTGCAGACACCACGCAGCAGAAGCTTAAGATGAGTAAAATTTTGCGCACTAAGCGACGCTCAGCCCAATTGCCGCGTAAGTGCGGACAGACTTTAATTCAGGGAGCTGCAGCGGACGTGCCGGTAACTAGGCACGAGGGTAGCGGCCAAGTGTTTGCCACTTTTGTGATTGTTAAGCAGTTAACGTAATCAAAGGCCGCAGTAAGCAACATGTTAACTCCATTGTACTGTTGTATTGTACTGTTGCATGCTATCACCACCATCATCATCCATCATATTGTTTTTTTTTAATTTTTGATTAATTAAAGGTTAATTTGTTAAAAAAATAATTCCATGAGTAATTATTGAACATGCATGAACCCAGAGAGACTGAGTGAGGTTACAGTATTCATAATTTTTGCATCGAAGGCTACACATTTTTTAAAATCATTAAAAAATTAAAAAAATAGGTTTTAAAGTTTGAATATAGAAGAGGTTATTGTTATTTTTCCATGCAAATTTCAGCGTCGTAGAGCTAATGGTTTAGGAGACACAGCCGTTCAAAGATTTCAGAATGTTAAACTGCCAGAAACTTGTGAAAACATTCGTCCTAACTAGAATTTAATTGAAGGTTACATTGGTATTCATAGTTTTTCCGTCGAAGGCTAAAATTTTCTAAAATCATGAAAAAATTAAAAAAAATAAGTTTGAAAGTTCGAATGTAGAAGAGATTATTGTTATTTTCCCATGCAAATTTCAGCGTCGTAGGGCTAATAATTTAGGAGATACAGCCGCTTCAAGATTTATAAATGTTCAAAATGATATAAACTTCTGAAAACATTCGTCGTAACAGGAAATTGAATGAAGATTACAATGGTATTCATAATTTTTCGATTGAAAGCTATAAATTTTCTAAAATCATAAAAAAATAGGTTTAAATCTTCGAATGTACAAGACATTATTGTTATTTTTCCATGCAAATTTCAGCGTCGTAGAGCTAATAGTTTTAGAGATACAGTCGTTTAAAGATTTTAGAATGTAAAATGCTATAAACTTGTAAAAACATTTGCCCTAACTGGAAATTGTATGACCATTACAATGGTATACATAATTTTTCCATCGAAGGTTATACATTTTCTGAAATCATAAAAAATATAAACAAATAGGTTTGAAAGTTCGAAGATAGAAGAGATTATTGTTTTTTTCGATGCAATTTCAGCGTCGTAGGGCTATGGGTTTAGGAGATACAGCCGTTTAAAAATTCCAGAAAGATCGAAAAGTTAAAAAGTTCTGAAAAGCTCCTTACAAACTGGAAATTTCATAGCGAGTACCATAGTATTGAATATTATTCCATCATAGGCTTTGAATTTCACAAAATCATAAAAAATTCTTCAAAAATAAGTTTGAAACATTGAAAATAGAGCAGATTATTAATATTCTGCCATGCAAATTTCAGCGTCGTATGCTAATAATTTAGGAGATACAGCCGTTTAAAGATTCCAGAAGGATCCACATGTTAAAGAGTTCTAAAAAGCTCCTTCTCAACTGGAAATTTCATAGGGATTACAATAGTATTGATTCTTTTTCCATCATAGGCTTTGATTTTTAAAATCATAAAAAATTCTTCAAAAAAAAGCTTGAAACTTCGAAAATAGAGCAGATTATTAATATTCTGCCATGCAAATTTCAGTGTCGTAGGGCTAATAGTTTAGGAGATACAGCTGTTTAAAGATCCCAGAAGAATAGAAATGTTAAAAAGTTCTAAAAAGCTTCCTCCTAACTGGAAATTTCATAACGATTTCCATAGTATTGATTATTATTCCATCGAAGGCTTTGAATTTTACAAAATCAAGAAAAAGTCTTCAAAAATAAGTTTTAAACTTGGAAAATAGAGCAGATTATTAATATTCTGCCATGCAAATTTGAGCGTCGCAGGGCTAATAGTTTAGGAGATACAGCCGTTTAAAAATTTCAGAAGGATCCACATGTTAAAAAGTTCTAAAAAGCTCCTTCCTAACTGGAAATTTCATAGCGATTACAATAGTATTGATTCTTTTTTCATCTAGGGCGTTGACTTTTACAAAATCATGTAAAATTCTTCAAAAATAAGTTTAAAACTTCGAAAATAGAGCAGATTACTAATATTGTGCCATGCAAATTTCAGCGTAATAGGGCTAATAATTTAGGAGATACAGCCGCTTAAAGATTCCAGAAAGATTAAAATGTTAAAAAGTTCTAAAAAGCTCCTTCTCAACTGAAAATTTCATAGCGATTACAATAGTATTGATTATTATTACATCTTAGGCTTTGAATTTTACAAAATCATGTAAAATTCTTCAAAAATAGGTCTTAAACTTCAAAAATGGAGCAAATTATTAATATTCTGCCATTAAAATTTAGCATCGTAGAGCTAATAGTTTAGAAGATACAGCAGTTCGAAGATTCTAGAAGGATCGAAATGTTAAAAAATTCTAAAAAGCTCCTTCTCAACTGGAAATTTCATACCGATTACAATATTATTGATTATTATTCCATCTTATTTCATATTATTTTACAAAATTATGAAAAATTCTTCAAAAATAAGTTTGAAACTTCAAAAATATAGCAGACTATTAATATTCTGCCATGCAAATTTCAGCCTCGTAGGGCTAATAGTTTCATAGATACAGCCGTTTAAACATTTCAATTTCGTTTACATAGTAAAAATAATAAAAACTACCGTCGTTACTAAGAATGAATTACACCTCTTCCACTGAAAATATTTTTTCGTAAATTAGCAAAAAATGAAAAAAGTCCTAGGTAAAAACTTCGAAAGAAGTGATCAGCCTCGTAAGGCTAATATTATAGGAGATGCAGCAATTTTGTCTACATAGTAATAAATAATCAAAACTACCGTCGTTACTAAAAATACGATTGTAATTAAAATTTTGAATAAGAACCCTTCCATTTAAAACATTTTTTCGTAAATTCAGCAAAAAATGAAAAAATCTTAGGTCAAAACATCGAAAAAACAGACGATTCCCCTTTATTTGCTATTGAAATTTCAGCCTCGTAGGGCTAATAGTTAAAGAGATACAGCCAATTAAATATTTCAATTTCGTTTACATAGTAAAAATAATCAAAATACCGTCGTTACTAAAAATACGATTGTAATAATATTTTGAATGAGAACTCTTCCATTTAAAGCATTTTTTCGTTAATTCAGCAAAAAATGAGAAAATCCTAGGTCAAAACTTCAAAAAAAAAAAAAGACGATTCCCTTTTATCTGCTATGGAAATTTCAGCCTCGTGGAGCCAATAGTTTAGGAGATACAGCCATTTAAAGATTTCAATTTCGTCAACATAGTAAATATTAATTAAAGCTACCTTCGTCACTAAAATTACGATTGTAATTAAAATTTTGAATGAGAACTCTACCATTTAAAGACATTTTTCGTAAATTCAGCAAAAAATGAGAAAATCCTTGGTCAAAACTTTGAAAAAGCAGACGATTCCCCTTTATCTGCTATGGAATGTTCAAACCCGTAGGGCTAATAGTTTAGGAGATACAGCCATTTAAAAATTTTAAATTCGTTTACATAGTAAAAAATAATCAAAACTACCGTCGTTACTAAAAATACGATTGTAATTAAAATTTTGGAATGAGAACTCTTCCATTTAAAGCCGTTTCTCGTAAATTCAGCGAAAAATGAGAAAATCCTAGGTAAAAACTTCGAAAAAAGAAACGATTCCCCTTTATTTCCAATGGAAATTTCACCCACGTAGGCCTAATAGTTTACGAGATACAGCCATTAAATATTTCAATTGGTTTACATAGTAAAAAATAATCAAAACAGCGTCTCAACTAAAAAAACGATTGTAATTAAAATTTTGAATTAGAACTCTTCTATTTAAAGCATTTTTTCGTAAATTCAGCCAAAATCGAAAAAATCCTCGGTCAAAACTAAAAAAAAGCACAATTTTCTTTATCTGCTAAGGAAATTTCAACCTCGTAGAGTCAATAGTTTAGGAGATACAGCCACATAAAGATTTCAATTTCGTCTACATAGTAAAAAATAATTAAAGCTACCGCCCTAACTAAAAATACGATTGTAATTAAAATTTTGAATGAGAACTCTACAATTTAAAGAATTTTTTTCGTTAATTCAGCAAAAAACCGACGATTCCCCTTTATCTGCTATGGAAATTTCAGCCTCATAGGGCTAATAATTTAGGAGATACAGCCATTTAAAAATTTCAATTCATTTTCATAGTAAAAAAAAATCAAAATAACATCTCAACAAAAATACGATTGTAATTAAAGTTTTGAATGAGAATTCTTCCGTTTTAAGCATTTTTTCGTAAATTCAGCAAAAAATAAGAAAATCCTAGGTCAAAACATCAAAAAAAAAAGACCATTCCTCTTTATCTGCTATGGAAATTTCAGCCTCGTAGGGCTAATAGTTTCGGAGATACAGCCATTTAAAGATTTTAATTTCGTCTACATAGTACATAATAAGTAAATCTACCGTCGTTACTAATAATACGATTGTAAATAAAATTTTGAATGAGAACTCTTCCATATAAAGAATTATTTCGTAAATTCAGCAAAAAATGAGAAAATCGTAGGTCAAAGAAAAAAGCGACGATTTCTCTTTATTTGCTATAGAAATTTCAGACTCGTAGGGCTAATAGTGTAGGAGATACAGCCATTTAAAGATTTCAATTTGTTTACATAGTAAAAAATAATCAAAACTAACTTCGTTACTAAAAATACGATTGTAAATAAAAGTTTGAATGAGAACTCTTCCATATAAAGCATATTTTCGTAAATAAAGCAAAAAATGAAAAAATTCTAGGTCAAAACTTCGCAAAAAAAACGATTCCCCTTGATCAGCTATGGAATCTTCAGCCTCGTAGCGCTAATAGTTTACGATATACAGCCATTTAAAGATTCCAATTTCGTCTACATAGTAAAAAATAATCAAAACTACCGTCGTTACTAAAAATACGATTGTAATTAAAATTTTGAGTGAGAACCCTTCCATTTTTAGCCTTTTTTCGTAAATTCAGCAAAAAATTAAAAAAATCCGAGGTAAAAACATCGAAGAAAGAGACGATTCCCCTTTATCTGCTATGGAATATTCAGCCTCGTAGGGCCAATATTTTAGGAGATACAGCCATTTAAAGATTTCAATTGCATGTACACAGTAAAAAATAACCAAAACTACGGTCCTAATTAAAAATTCGATTATAATTAAAAATTAAATGGAGAACTTTTCCAGTTAAGTCATTTTTTTGTAAATTTAGCAAAAAATGAGAAACCCCAAGGTAAAAACATCGAAAAAAGAGACGATTCCCCTTTATCTGCTATGGAAATTTCAGCCTCGTAGGGCTAATATTTTCAGAGATACAGCCATTTAAAGATTTCAATTTCGTTTACATAATAAAAATAATCAAAACAACCGTCGTTACTAAGAATACGATTGTAATTAAAATTTAAAAATTAGAACTCTGCCATTTAAGAATTTTTCGTAAATTCAGCAAAAAATGAGAAAATCCTAGGTCAAAACTTCGAAAAAAGAGACGATTCCCTTTTATCTGCTGTGGAGATTTGAGCCTCGTAGGGCTAATAGCTTAGGAGATACAGCCATTTAAAGATTTTAATTTCGTCTACATAGTAAAAAAAAATCTAAATTACCGTCGTTACTAAAAATACGATTGTAATTAAAATTTTGAATGAGAACTCTTCAATTTAAAGCATTTTTTCGTAAATTCAGCAAAAATGAGAAAATCCTAGGTCAAAACTTCGAAAAAAGAAGCGATTCCTGTCTATTCACTAAGAAAATTTAAGCCTCGTACAGCTTATATTTTACGAGATACAGCCATTTAAAGATTTCAATTTCGTTTACATAGAAAAAACAATTAAAACTACCGTCGTTACTAAAAATACGATTGTAATTAAAATTTTGAATGAGAACTCTTCTATTTAAAGCATTTTTTCGTAAATTCAGCAAAAAATGAGAAAATCCTAGGTCAAAACTTCGAAAAAAGAGGCGATTCCCGTCTATTCACTATGCAAATTTCAGCCTCGTAGTGCTTATATTTTACGAGATACAGCCATTTAAAGATTTCAATTTCGTTTACATAGTAAAAAATAATCGAAACTACCGTCGTTACTAAAAATTCGATTGTAATTAAAATTTTGAATGAGAACTCTTCTATTTAAAGCATTTTTTCGTAAATTAGCAAAAAATGAGAAAATCCTAGGTCAAAACTTCGAAAAAAGAGGCGATTCCCGTCTATTCACTATGCAAATTTCAGCCTCGTAGGGCTTATATTTTACGAGATACAGCCATTTAAAGATTTCAATTTCGTTTACATAGTAAAAAACAATGAAAACTACTGTCGTTATTAAAATTACGATTGTAATTAAAATTTTGAATGAGAACTCTTTATTTAAAGCATTTTTTCTTAAATTCAGCAAAAATGAGAAAATCCTAGGTCAAAACTTCGAAAAAGAGGCGATTCCCGTCTATTCACTATGCAAATTTCAGCCTCGTAGGGCTTATATTTTACGAGATACAGCCATTTAAAAATTTCAATTTCGTTTACATAGTAAAAAACAATCAAAACTACCGTCGTTACTAAAAATACGATTGTAATTAAAATTTTGAATGAGAACTCTTTTATTTAAAGCATTTTTTCGTAAATTCAGCAAAAAATGAGAAAATCCTAGGTCAAAACTTCGAAAAAAGAGGCGATTCCTGTCTATTCACTAAGAAAATTTAAGCCTCGTAGGGCTTATATTTCACGAGATACAGCCATTTAAAGATTTCAATTTCGTTTACATAGGAAAAAATAATCGAAACTACTGTCGTTACTAAAAATACGATTGTAATTAAAATTTTGAATGAGAACTCTTCTATCTAAAGCATTTTTCGTAAATTCAGCAAAAATGAGAAAATCCTAGGTCAGAACTTCGAAAAAAGAGGCGATTCCTGTCTATTCACTAAGAAAATTTAAGCCTCGTAGGGCTTATATTTTACGAGATACAGCCATTTAAAGATTTCAATTTCGTTTACATAGTAAAAAACAATCAAAACTACCGTCGTTACTAAAAATACGATTGTAATTAAAATTTTGAATGAGAACTCTTCTATTTAAAGCATTTTTTCGTAAATTCAGCAAAACATGAGAAAATCCTAGGTCGAAACTTCGAAAAAAGAGGCGATTCCCGTCTATTCACTACTGAAATTTCAGCCTCGTAGGGCTTATATTTTACGAGATACAGCCATTTAAAGATTTCAATTTCGTTTACATAGTAAAAAACAATCAACACTACCGTCGTTACTAAAAATACGATTGTAATTAAAATTTTGAATGAGAACTCTTCTATTTAAAGCATTTTTCGTAAATTCAGCAAAAATGAGAAATCCTAGTCAAAACTTCGAAAAGAGGCGATTCCGTCTATTCACTATGGAAATTTCCGCCTCGTAGGGCTTATATCTTTACGAGATACAGCCATTTCAAGATTTCACTTCGTTTACATAGTAAAATATCAAATACCGTCGTTACAAAAAATACGATTGTAATTAAAATTTTGAATGAGAACTCTTCTATTTAGGCATTTTTCGTAAATTCAGCAAAAATGAGAAAATCTTAGGTCAAAACTTCGAAAAAAGAGGCGATTCCCGTCTATTCACTATGGAAATTTCAGCCTCGTAGGGCTTATATTTTATGTGATACAGCCATTTAAAGATTTCAATTTCGTTTACATAGTAAATTGAAATCTTTAAATGGCTGTATCTTGTAAACTATTAGCCCTACGAGGCTGAAATTTCCATAGCATGTAAAGGGGAATCGTCTCTTTTTTCGAAGTTTTGACCTAGGATTTTTTTCATTTTTTGCTGAATTAACGAAAAAATGCTTTAATCGGTTGAGTTCTCATTCAAAATTTTAATCACATTCGTACTTTTAGTAACGACGGTAGTTTTGATTATTTTTAACAATGTAAACGAAATTGAAATCTTTAAATGGCTTTATCTCGTAAACTATTAGCCCTACGAGGCTAAATTTTCCATAGCAAATACAGGGGAATCGTTTTTTTTTAAGTTTTTAACTAATATTTTCTTTTGTTTTGCTGAATTTACGAAAAAATGCTTTAAATAGAAGTGTTCTCATTCAAAATTTTAATTACATTCGTATTGTTAGAAACGACGGTAGTTTTGATTATTCTTACTATGTAAACAAAATTGAAATCTTTAAATGGCTGTATCTGCTAAACTGTTAACCCTACGAGGCTGAAATTTCCATAGCAGATAAAAGGGACTCGTCTCTTTATTCGAAGTTTTGACCTAGGATTTTTTCATTCTCGGCTGAATTTACGAAAAAATTATTAAAATGGTAGAATTCTCATTTAAAATTTTTAATGCAATCGTATTTTTAGTTAGGACGGTAATTTTGATTATTTTTAACTATGTAAACGAAATTGAAATCTTTAAATGGCTGTATTTCCTAAACTATTGGCCCTACGGGGCTGAAATTTCCATAGCAGATAAAGGGGAATCGTCTTCTTTTTCGATGTTTGTACTATCCGCGCAATCATCCACCCAATCATCCGCGCAATTGCCCCGCAATCATCCCAGCAATCATCCGCCTAATCATCCGCGCAATTTTCCGGCAATCATCCAGGCAATCATCCGCCCAATCATCCGCGCAATCATCCACCCAATTTTTCGCGCAATGGCGCGGCAATCATACAGGCAATCATCCGCCTAATCGTCCACGCAATCATCCGGCAATCTTCCGCGGAATCATCCGCTCTATCTGCGCAATCATTTGCTCAATTATCCGCGCAATCATCCACGCAATCATTCGCAATCATCCGCGCAATCCGCGAACCGCGCAGTCATCCAGCAATCATCCGCGCAATCGTCCGGCAATCATCCAGGCAATCATCCGCCCAAACATCCGCGCAATCATCCGGCGATCATCCGCGCAGTCATCCGCGCTATCCTCGCAATCATCCACCCAATCATCCGCGCAATCATTCGGCAATCATCCAGGCATTCATCCGCCCAATCATTCGCGCAATCATCCGGCAATCTACCGCGCAATCATCCGCGCTATCCGCGCAATCATCCGCTTAATCATCCGCAACATGCCACGCAATCATCCGGCAATCATCCGCGCAATCCTGCATCCGCGCAATCATCCGCGCCAATACCGCGCAATCATCCGCGCAATCATCCCGCAATCATCCACGCAATCATCCCGCAATCATCCCGCAATCATCCGCGCAATCATCCCCCATCATCCGTGCAATCATCCGCGCAATCATTCGCGCAATCATCCGCGCAATCAATCCGCACAGTGTTTTTACAACACTGTCATCTTTGTCTGGCTGTATTTCCTAAACTATTCGTTCTCCGACGCTGAAATTTGCACTGCAAATGAGGAGTACTCTTCTCTTTTTTATTTTTATTGATGTCTTCGGTTGAATTCGGTACAAAATTTTGCATTAGGACGCTACTTTTCAGAAGAATTGATTTTCGGCCGAATACTGAAAAATTTAACAGGGGGGGTCGTTTAAATTTTGCGATTTTTTCCCGAAATCGGGATTGTTTCTAAATGCTCATATCTTCTCAACTGTATCGAATTTTGCAATTCTGAAAGAACTAGCGGTTTCAGCACATTGTCGGCTTTCAGAAAAAGGCTCGTTATCGCCCTTCGGACGAAGACTGCGGCTTTCAGACGCTTTTAAGTTTCGGTATATTTTTCAACATTTTTACAACACAGTTATATTTGACTGGCTGTAGCTCCTAAACTATTCGCCCTACGACGCTGAAATTTGCACTGCAGATGAGGAGTACTGTTCTCTTTGTTTATATGATGACTAGTACTAAGTACGAAGGACATAAATAAACGGCGACAATAAAGACTGCATTTTGGTGTAAAATGGTGTATTTTTCTAACATTTTCGCAAATTTGCGGAAAAAGAAGACTTGGATAGAAAAATGATAATTACCATTAATTAATTGGTATAAAATTTCGAGTTAGGACGCTACTTTTCAAGAATCGATTTCCGGCCGAAATCTGAAAAATTCAACAGGGGGGTGATTAAATTTTGCGATTTTGGCCCGAAATCAGGATTATCTTTAAATGCTCATATCTGCTAAACTAAATCCCATTTTGTAATTCGGAAAGCACAGGCGGTTTCGGAAAGCACAGGCCGTGTTCAGGACATGAAGGTCTTTCAGAAACATACTTCATTTGCCTCAATCGGATGAAAAATACGGCTTACAGACGCTCTTTTCCATTTCAATATATTTTGCGAACTTTATGGACGTTTTCGCTTATTCCGGGAAAACGAAGCCTCAGAGAGAGAAATTAATTTTACCATTGTAATCGCCATTAAATTTCGAGTTAGGACGCTACTTTTTAGAAGAATCGATGTCCGGTCGTAATTTGAATAAATTTAATGATGGGGGTCAATTAAATTTTACGATTTTCACAAGAAAATGGGGATTGGCTTCAAATGCTTACATCTTGTGTTACACAGATGAACGGGCAGGACGGACGTTTCGCCGTTAATATATTTTTTGGTATTATAGCTACACCATGTGTTAGAGGATTTTTCTGTAAATTTAGCAACTGGATTTATACACTTTTTCGGTACTTGAACCCTGTAAAAATATTTTTTTCTTACAAAACATCGCTGTGCTTTTGCACAGTATTATACAACTCTCTCACCTTTGCGTAAGCGGTAGCAAGAAAGTAAAAATGGTGTAAGCGTATTATAAATGGGAAAATATATTTCTGGTTTATTTACCCATTCAGAAAAGAATCCCATCAAAACCTCTTCTGAATTAAAAGTGTCTCGCTTTTCCATTTTCCAAAATTTATAAATATTTTTTTCTCTCATAATTTTTTACTTTCCCTGGGACTAAAATTAGGCTAGAAAACTGATATTAGTCTCTCGGCGCTCTGGTCATGAGGGAAGTTTCTTAAAACCTCAAGTACTAATACTATTGGGATACTTTGGGGTAAAGATTATTAAATTTTGAAAAAAATATTAGTGTTACCTGGGCCAGGACGAAAGGAATATAGTTTTCTTTTCTGCTTGTTAATCGTTACTCTCGTATGTAATGATATTCACACAAAGTTCGTTCGCCAACACGCTTGGTTCATGGATATCTGCTAGTAGCTTGGGAATGCGATACCAATTTTATGTGAGTAATTCAACTTTCAATGCAGTCGATACGCGCGTATTATTTAGTTTTTACACTAGCGAGGCGACTGCCACGAGACCGCTGATTTTCAAATCAATCGACCCCGATGCGTCTTTGTGAGAGGGTAGTTTTCTGAGAATTTTGACGATCTTGGCGCTTGAATCTTGTTTTCGCGCGGGCGCTTCTGGGGTCGAGGAAGGTGCTACGCTCTCACGGTCTTCTCTCGAACAAATACTCTTGGACTTTTTTTTTCTTTGTAATGCATTCAGCTGTTTTTGAGGGAAAAAATAACCATCTCGGGCACCGTATGTTTGAACTGAATTCCCTTTGCTTTTAAATCGCCAAAATAATGGTATTAAGAACTGATTGTATTCAGATTACAGCGCGAAATTTGAACTAATTTGGTCTCCTATGCGCCAACAGCATTGCTTTCTCAGCTTTTTCCAATATTTGATTTGAATATGAGCAGGTCATTTTTACACCCCCTGCTTTATAAAATGACTCTTTATAACCGTGATAAGCACATGTTTTAGGCCATATGTACCGTTGAGAAGGACGTTCGCGAATTAATTAATGAAATTCATTTTATAAGGCGAGATGTGTAAAAATGACCTAATGTCATCGACCACGTTACCAAAATCCAAGTATAGTGCAGTTTAACTCCTTTTAGTTTCGCTAATTAGTCAACTGCATTTGGATGCCCTTTTACCAAACATAATGTACTAGGGCATGCTGGATTGGCTATGAGGCTCCTCCTTCGCCACGATAGCCCGACATGACAAACTTGGCTATATCCTTGAGTGCAGGATGAAGGATGGCGTATATGCGACGAGTCAAGGTCATTGCGCCAACGCACGCGGTGGTGACCCACATTTGCTCCGCCAGATTACTGCAGAATGCACAGCGCTGCTTTGCAGTCTCTCACCTCAAATTAGGCAGATCGAGTGAAAATAATCCTGGAGTTTTCAAATTTGTCATGTTTTTTTGTTGGTACTTACTGCACATAGAACTAAAAATCCTGAAGGGAAGCATTATTCAATTTCTATTGTTTTTTTCAATTTACATTATGTCATTAAAACGTTGACAGTGTACACTATTCTTTACCAAATATTTTGTACTCGATCCTTAACAAAAAATATATGGATTATCAGTTTTCTTACCCGAGATAATTTCAGACCCAATGACCACGGTCACCAGCAACTTTATGTGCAAAATTCTGCCGCAGACTAGGTTACTTTCCACAAGGATGAAAACCTGCAATCATTCTTCCGATACAAAAACCAAACAAGAATGCTTCCTTAATCAACAGTTACCGACGTATCAGTGTGCTTCCCACTATATCCAAACTGTTAGAAAAAATAATATTAAAACGTTTCAAAACCCATCTCCATAACACAAAGGCCATACCCATGGGACAAATGGGATTCACCGAAAAAGTATCCACGCATCACCAACTACTCAGAATCACTGAAAACATCCATATGGCATTCAAAAACATATCATACATAGCAATCTTTCTCCATCTACAGGCTTCGATGAACATGGCACCAAGCTTTAAACTATAAAATAAAAGAAAGGTTTTTTAAAACATCCATATGGCATTCAAAAACATATCATCCGTAAAACTTTTAGCCCACCTTTCGATAACCACCGCTCTAATCCGAAAGCCCTCAAGGCTGGTCTCCCCCAAGGCTCCCCGCTATCTCCCGTTCTGTATAACTTGTACGTAGCCGACCTTTCGTATAGTAGTAATATAAAAATCGCCCAATTTGCAGATGACACGGCTATATTTTCATCACGTTTCGCCATAAACAAAATAAAAATCAGACTTCAGTTATACCTAAACCAAATCGACAGCTGGGCAGCCAAAAACAAAATTAAAATCAACCCGTTAAAAACAGCAACTAAAATATTTTTCCTAAGATTCATCCCCCCCTTACAACTGAATCAAAAATTTGTACAATGGCTTCCACGTAACAAACTCATAAAATATGTAGGCCTTTCTTAGACACCCGCCTCAACTGGAGAAATCACATCGACTACAAAGTTATACAAGCAAAAATTAAATTACACAAATTGAAAAAATAATAAATATATCAGCAAATGACCCTACAATACTGCCTTACTGGTATACAAAATTATACGACCACTATTATTATATGCATGTCCAGTTTGGATCATCGCAGCCAAATCAAACTCCAAAACAGTCCAAGTAATCTAAAATCAGTTTTGCGTACCATCATGAATGCCCCACGGTACGTCTTCGGTAGCTCTCTCGGTAATCGAAGAACAAACGTTTCGTTTCCATTTGCTTTCAGAATTCAACATATCTATGTTTTAAAGTAGGGATACCAGAATTTAAGAAAACTTTAACAGAATACATTTCTCCCGGTAGTACGTCACAATCAGTTTTTGTCTGTTTTTCACGTCAAATAAAAAATGTAAGAAAATAAATAAAACAAAGCCTCATAATGGTTGCATGTCAATGTTCAACGAAGAGAAGAATTCAAAAGAATTTATCATTTCATTATCTTATCTTGTCACCATTAAACGATGAACTTCAAACTTCCATCGCTTCATTGTTCTCCACAGCTAGTAGGAACGTGAAAACTAAAATATTTGTATTGTACTCGATTTCTCTTTCATGTAAAGTATTAGAAATAAAACCAAACTCAAAGAATTCAAATGGAAGCGCTAGTGATGCATACCTGCATTATTTCGAAAAAATTTAATTTTCGAGAAAAAAGGCATTTTAACAAACATGATACCTGCACCTCTCTCTTAAGCGTCATTTTCGTTATCTAAGGTCCAAATTTAATCCAAAACTTTTGTGCCGTTTTTAAGATAAAATGGTTTAAAGAAAATAAAGCTTGAAAATGTTTGCCACAAAATTTCGCGAAACAAAATTTCGAAAAATTGAACACAATATTATTTGAAGATGTTTTTTATGAACACATTTCATTAAGAGAAGTTTTAACTTCATAATTGTAGTCGTATAAAGACGCAAAAAATTCCCTGTTTCAATTTTCAAAATTCGGTGATTTCAAGGAACATGAGACCTGCACCATTCACTTAAACGTCCTTCCCACTATCCAATAACAAGGTTTAATCACAAACGATGGAGCCATTGTTTCGAAAATTTTTAAAATGTGTCAGTGTTTCATGTTAAGTACTCTCAAAAATAAAATATCGGCTTAAAATTCAAGGACCCGCGAAATCAGCCAGATCGATTGGGGAATGTCAATTTTGGAGAGATTGCCTGAACGGTTTAACCGCTAGCGTTGTTTACAGACGGACGGACTGACGTTTTACCGTCGATCGAGTTTTTGCCAACAAAACACATTCACGAGTTAGAGGATTTCTTCCTAAATTTAGCAACTGGATTTATCCACTTTTTCGTTACCGAGCCCGGCAATAAGAGTTTTTCTGCTGAAAATACTCCGCTTTATCTGGCAGTGTTACATAACTTTCTACTGCGTAAGCAGTATTTAGAAATAAAACAAGAACTATTCAAATCAGCCTATAAGTTAAAACAGTTAATTTTGCAACAAAACCCGTTATGGAACTTTTTTTGAAGGAAATTTTCTCTTCTCTACTTTTGTTTAGAACATATGTTTCGATAGGAATTATAGTTACGGAGATCTATGCGTAAAACGTAGAAAAACACTTTTAAACGCCTCTTCTCCAGCTGACTTACTCCCCTTCTTCAGGATTTTCAGTGTAACATGCGGTATGTACCAACAATCAAATCTAATTTCAAAACTGCGGAATGTTCTTGCTTCGATCACCAGTTTTTTGCCTATTTTGACTGAGCGAGGGAGGGAGACTTTTTACTAAATTGACTGACTGGGGGGGGGGAGACGGCGGTGAACTTTTTTTTAATGATTTTCTTTCTTTAACTTGTTTTTCTCACTATTTCTTTCTGTTTCTATCTCTCTCCTCTCTTTTTCCTCGTTTTCTTTCTCGCTGTCTTGTTATGCAATGCTTCCGATTTCGATAAAAAAAACACTTGTTTTCGGTCCATGATACTGAAAAAGTACATTTTTTCAGGCTCATATGTTATAAATTATTTCCTCAGAGTACTGTACTCAGTACTGAAAATAATAACAAAATAGTATATTATGCAAATAATTTATGTTACACTTTATGATTAAATACACTTTTGATAACGAGCGATGTAAGGAATGATATTTTTGTATGAGAGCGTTACAAATTACCAAAAAACAGAACCAAAATTAAATTTGGAAAAAAGAACTAAAGCAGTTTTGTACTTGGCAACATAAGATGTGGGTATTATGACGTACCCAGGATGGACGGGTGGTGAGGACGGACGAAGGCGAGGACAGGGACGGGTTAGGCCATGCTAAGTACCAAATGTGCCGTAAAATGCCCTTTGACGAACGATTTCTTGCAACGGAAACGATCGTTTATTAAGCTGGGAGACCAAAACAGTGGTTTATCTGTAGGTGACTGTCCATCCGTCCGTGAGTAGGTGCACCGTAATCGTAACCAATATTTTCATTGGTATTCCCCGATTGATCTGGCTGGATTTAGACTCCTCCATCTTGAAACGCATATTGTTATTTTGGAAGGTAATACGATAAGTGAAGTGTCTATCGCATTTTCGAATTTTTCTCAAGTTATTCCACATTTTTCTTTCATTTTTTGTTTCAAAAGATACGGTTGTGAGTAGTGGTGTGACAACAGCCGCGTTTTCACGTATTATTTTTAATTGCTCCACTATATTATACTAACACATAAACCTGCAAACGTGTTTTCAACCAGCAAACATTTTTTTCCGCGCCGAGACTCAAACTCAGATCCACGGAGTTTGAGTGAGCCTTACCTTTATGAAAATGCTGAAAGTTTCAAACTCTGGCTTGTAGTTTTGACATGTTAACTTTCTGCAATTTTCGAAAATACGGATAGTTTGTTGAAAATGAGTCCGGCACTACATTTTTAACGTTGTTTATTAATACAAGAATAAAATTTAATGAAAAAATTTGAAGCTGTTTTTCAGAAAATATTTATTTTTAGAAATTGCATTAATTTGAAACACAATTATGCGAAATCTACCCGTTTAAAAAAAAACTTGTTCATGACTTTCTTAAAGACTTGAATTTGTACAACAGACTGTATCTAGCCCAAAAACCTTTTTCATCAATTTCGTAATTTTAAAACGTTAAAATTTTGCAATATTCGAAAATACGGAGCGTTCGCCGAAAATGGGAGCATATTTGGGATGATAGCACCACATATTTTACCGCCCATTGATACATACGTGGGAGAAATTTAAAGAAAAAAATTGGAGCGATTTTTGAAAACAAAAAAAATTTTAAGAATGAACAAACCGCGGAAAACTACCAATTAGAACAGCCGGGCAATATGATTCTCCACCAGAAAGCATTCGACCAAGTATAGAGCTGGAGTCGAAAATGCATCTCTGTCGGGACTCGAACTCTAGTACTTCGCCGCCAGAGACGCTTGAGCGGCATCGGTTGTTGACCCTGGAGCCACCTCAGCCAGTCGACGATAGCTGTTAACTTAAAGAGACTCAGATAGCCCCAGATTATGTTGTCAAGGTTGACCAGTATGAGTCCGTAGGTCAATGACAGCCTTTCTCCGGAGAGCCGAACGAAGGCCGGCGCGCCTGCATGTTCACGCGAGCCGCGTCTGCAAGTGCAGTTCTCGACCAAACGCAAACGCGGCAAGATGATCCACCGCGTTCACTGCTATTGCGCGGAGTTCTGAACTTCAAAGGTGCAGTACGTCAAGTGAAAGCGGAGGCATCCAAAACCGTGCACCTACATAACGGTCTACTGAACCTTTTAGGTAGGTAGCTGGCTCAGGAGTGAATTGATTGTTTCATTGATTTTTTCGTGTTTCCAGGCGCGTCAACTGCTTTGATCATTAGTCCCGTTAGTGTAGTGCATTATTTTTTCTCGAGAGATGCCGGTGATCTTCCCCCGCTGGATGGCGAGATCCTGTGCCAACCTACCGTCGGCTAGTGGGGTTTCCCCTTAACCAGGACTCTCCCATCTGCGGGGCACCGCCCCAGCCGGCACAAGCTCTAAGCTCCCGACCGGTCTCCCGAAATATGTGGTAGTGTAGTGCATGTTAGTGTTTGTGTGTGTAAAGCGAGAGGATAGGACAAGGAAGCGAAAGGACAGATCTCGCGCGGTCCGTGGCCCGTTTGGTAGGGTACTGCTCCGGCATTCGCCTGCTGTTGATCGGAGAAACCACGGAAAACTACCGATCAGAACAGCCGGCCGCTAGAATTCTCCTCCAGACAGCGACTGAATTCGACCTAACTGGAAAGCTAGTGTCGAAAATCCTGCCACCGCCAGGACTCGAACCTAGGACCTCCCGGACAGAGGCGCTGCATTGACATCAGTTGATGCACTGAGCTACCGCTCCCAGTGACGTCGATACGAGAATTTGATGGTCGCTAAGCGTCGCCCTTGTGTTCGACAAATTTTGTAACGTGTGGGATATTAAGGTGCTTGAAGGGAATGCGTAATATGCTGATTTTTGTTGTATATTCCTTCTGGTAGAGCTCAACCACATACGCGGTACCGATCAGGGACCGAAAAGGTATTGAATACCGGTAAAAATACCGGTATTATACCGGTATTTTTCCCCTTTTTAAAAAATCTTTTTTCTTTTATACCGGTAAAATACCTCTATAGGACGTCTATACCGGTATGGACGTTCATAAAGGTTATACCGGTATTATACCGGTATTTTCAATGAAGAAATATAGCTTATCATCCATACATGTTGAAAAAAAAGGTTACTTCAGTTAATAATATCTCACAAAATGTTTATTAATCAAATATCATTTCATAATTTTTTAAATTGTTTTCTTGGTTTATTTTTTTCGTTATTATTGAAAATTCCCTTAATTTAAACTTCGGAAAAGTTGAAATATGAAATAATAATGTTGATTCCATTGAAGAGAACATTTTCTTAGTGTCCTTCATCGAGCTATGCGGGGAAGCTTCATCGAGGTATGCGTGGGAAGACTCATTTATGGATAAGAAGACACGTTTCTCCATTTTTTATCGCTACTAGAAAGGACAAGATTTATACGGAGAAATTCGATAAATTTTCAACACTGTATCACGTGTCGCCAAGCTCTGCGCCCGGACGTGAGGTCCAAGGTCAGCGAACGAGCTCGTGTTGATGTCTGCGAAAGACCGTTGGCCGGTCGCTCCGTCTGACGACAGAACTCGACTACCCAGTCAACGGCAGAACTCGACCTAGCTAGAATATGTGTCGAAAATCCGCTACCCTGGAGACTCGAACCCTAGGACCTCCCGGTCAGAAACTCTGCCGTGTAAAATGTTGTTTCCTCTGAGCCATCTCAGCGAAAAAAATCACAATGAATTTCCCCTAAATGCCTGTATGATTCTACTGAAATACCGGTATTTTGATGAGAGAATACCGGTATAATACCTTTAAATGGTATTTTACCGGTATAGACGTCGGATAAAGGTAAAATACCTCTAAAATACCGGTATTTGACGTCTTATACCGGTACTTTTAGAGGTATTTTGAATAAAGGTATAAAAGAGGTAAAGGTATTTGTATACCGGTATAAATATCTTTACCGCTATTATTTCGGTATTCGGTCTCTGGTACCGATCCGATATCAGCAACAATCCACCGTAGTGACTACGACATGTCTCTTTACTTTCTTGCTACAGTTTACGCAGGCTGAGAAAGTATTGAAATTCTTCACGGAAAAAGGCGGATTTTTAACAGAATCTCTTATTGCCGGACCCTATTAACGAAAAAGTAAATTACTTCGTCTAACATGTTGTGTTATCAGAATTCATTTGTCTGTCTGTGAACAACGATACCGGTTACACCGTAAGCAGGGTTTTAATCAATATTGATATTTTCCCCAATCGATGTGGCAGATGTCATTGTTCCTTTAATTTGAAACTGATGTTGAATTTTGGCGAGTACTTCATAGGAAGCTTCAACATTTTCAAAGTTTTCAAACTGCCTCCAAGTACTTTGGAACAGGTCTCATTTTAGTTGAAATCCCTGATTTTTCGAAAATTGAAAAAGTTCCCATTTCTTCGGCATTTTCCTCCAATTGCTATATTGAAGATTTTTTTCTTAAAATGAAATTTATTCTCTATAACTAGTTCTTTTATAACAGTCATGCACATTTTTTGAAAAGTTTAGTACTTTTCGCCGAAAGTTGAGTGAAATATGAGCAATATTAGGAAAATATCAAAAACAAAAATTTCTCAAAAACTTCTCCAAATTGTTTCTTTAAACTTTTGGTAGAGAAAGTAAAGAATTCAATATACAAGAAGACATCATTTTGTTGTATTATTTTATTTATTCAAAAACTACATAATGAAACTTTTTGCAATCTCTCTCGCGTCGTTAGTAATTTACATCACACATTATTGTATTTGTATACATTATTGCATTTGTTCGAACAGGTTCGTTAAATGATGTTTCGCTAAAGTTTCTCGAAAACTCAAATGTTTTCTGTGAAAAATAGCTCGAAATTCCGCATTTTCAGAAACGCTCGAACGCCATTTTCTAGAATAAATCTCCAATTTTTTTCTTTAAATCTTTTGAACGGATAGTGGTTGCCTGAATAACAAGACATTATTGCCACTTTGATGAGATCTTTTGTTTTTTCAAATATACACAAATGTAATGTTTTCGAATTATCTTTTAAGCTTTTTACATAAGGTACCGGAGATTTGTACACACTATTGTATTTTGAGTACACGTCCTTCAGGTGACCTCTTGTAAATTTTCTCAAAAACTGGAAACTTTTCTATGAAAAGAACTTCAAATTTCACATTCACAGAAACGCCTAAACGACATTTTAAAAAAAGTGGCAAAAGTTTGTATAAAAATTTCACTCTTGGACAAGGTATTAATATTCCATAACATTCTGAATGTCATGAATTAGAAAACTAACTAGTACGATAAAGGTTGTGCCAATCAGTAGCACAGTAGTTGTACTTGAAATTGTTGTTCAAATTAGAAAATTGATCTTTTTTCGGCGACTTCCTACAATTACAATAAAGAAGTTAGATTTTTTTCTTGATGAAATCGGCATATCAAAACCACTCTTCAGATAAGATCAAGGTCTTTTGAAAATTGGAGTAGTTTTGCGTACTTCCTCGAAAACAGCTCTATACTTTCCTTAATATGTTTTTCACTCGTACGTAGCAAGAAAGGAAAGAAGTTAGGACTCATCCTATTTTAGGAAATTGCAAACAAACAAAAAGAGTATTGAAAAAAGTTCAATATTGATCATAGTTTGTTTATTAAATTAAATTTGTTCTAAAAATTCAGTTTCTTGCTAATTCTAATTTTCTCTATTTCCTAACCTTCAGGAAATATGAGATAACAGCATTTAGCGCCCGGAGACGGCAGTTGCATATTCTTGGAATTTCTCATTGTTGAGAAATGTAATAGCTGTTTGAAATATAGTATTAATTCTGGAATTTTTATCGATAGCAGAGACAGTATTTTCATGCAAAGGCATGTTTTTATTTATACTTCGTAGAGCTTCCAAACTTTGTACTTATGTCTTTCCTAGCAAACTCATTTTAAAATGGCATACTTTTCCGTGCATTTTTGCGTAATTTGGTAGTGATTTTTTGATAAATTCATGCATAAAGCAATTTTGAACATTTGCTTCAATTAAAAGTTAACTGTGTGTAGAGTTGTCACCACTCCGGGTTTGATCCGCGGACTCCGGGTTTCAGGAGTGATCTTCGGGCTCTGGGTTACTTTTGAAATTCTCCAGGTCGTAAAAAAATGAAATTAAATATCTTTTTTCCCTTTTTAAAAATATGTGTTGAATAGTTTAATTTTATCGATTCATATTAATGAATGTAGAGATGGAAATAGATCACGTAACACTAACTGACGAAAACGTTTTGCGATTAAACTCTAGTCGAAAAAAAGCTAGTTGTACTTATTGTTATAGTAATTAATGCGTTATTAACATTATCAATGTACTACTGTTATGAATTAATTAATCTAAAAAGACGTATATTATTTTATAATAAATGTTTATTGTGGATTTGTGAATTTACTTTCTATGTATTCGTTAACTCCCCCTCCCGTAATTAGTGATCTCCGGTTCATGTGTTCTTCGAATGTGGTAACCCTATGTGTGACATAATATGACGAGAAGGGCACGTTTTTTTAAATTCTGGGAACGTTATCCTAACCCATAAAAAACTGCATTCTGATTACGATGGAAATGTGCGTTTTTGGCTAGAATTGATAAGAAAATATTTGCCATGCATACATGCCAAACGACTCGCCCGCTTTTGCTTCAAAACGCCGCGCTGGCAACAACGCAAATAAAAAGCTGAGTGGCATAATACGGTATTACGTAACCGTTACAACGGGTGAAAAAGTATGTGGTGTCTCAGCACCATTAATGTTTATATTTTGTTTTACTCGTAACAAGCTAATATTATTTTGTCAGGTTTTTTTTTTTTTTTTTTTTTTTCAAAAAAACGTCTGAACTGCCATACTTTTCTGTTTCCGAGTACCTGCCATAGTGACGCAAATTTTCGTTTCTTTGTTTGTTTTTCGTTTTTGTATTTGCATTACTGGGGTCTGTTAGAAATAAATTTGATTGATTGATTTTTTCGTGTTTCCGGGCGCGTCAACTGCTTTCGTCATAAGTCCCGTTAGTGTAGTGCATGTTTTTCCTCGGGAGATGGCGGTGATCTTCCCCGCTGAATAGCGAGATCCGGCGCCGACCTTCCGTCGGCTAGTGGGGTTTCCCCCTAACCAGGACTCTCCCAGCAGCGGGGCACCGCCCCAGGCGGGACAAGCTCTAAGCTCCCGACCGGTCTCCCGGAATGTGTGGTAGTGTAGTGCATGTTAGTGAAAGTGTTTGTGTAAGGGTGCGTTTATGTTGGAGCAGCGACAAACGATGAGAGCAGCGATACGAGCGAAGCAACGAGAACGTCCACATGTAAACAGATGGAAAGTGTTCATGTTGACAGCGCGCTGATCACGGGATCAGCGCTGCGACCCGCGATAAGAGCGAAGAAAACCCTTTGGTAGGTTTTCGCTGCTAGTATCGCGCTGTTCCGCAGTCTTCACAGCTGGCACACTTCAGGTGTTGTGCATGTCGTATAACATGAATGCTGAGAAATTGATCACTTGTTTTATTGTTAGGAGTCAATTTTGGGACAAAAGGGACACAAATAGCCGCAATAGCTTCGTTTTAGACAAATTGTGTACCGCAGAAATGAGTACAACACGTAAGTTTTAGAGGTTAGATTACATTCGTTTTTCAGTGAACGACAAGTATACAAATAATTACGGGATAACTGCCATTTTATTGTTATATTGTGTTGTGAAAAACTAATTGTTAACTTAGGTAAAGGACATAATCTCCTGCCAGTGATAATGTTTTATTCTGAATCATTTTTTTGTATTGCAAACCCTCAGAAGGTTTGTTTACTTTGTTTGCCATAATCACCCATTTCATTTGTTAATGAATTTGTAAATTGCATCCACACCTAGTAAAACTATAGAAAATAATTTATTGTTGTTGTGAGATATTGACCCAGAATGATTGAGATGATTAATTCTTATGTGCTTGCTGCCCATGGCATACAATGTGGGTGCAATTCAAAGAAGTATAATTTATAACAGAAATTTTAAAATGAAACAAATGAACTTATTTTTAATTTTGTTAGTTTAATTAAACGATTGGGATGATTTTATCAGTGAATAACTATCACTGAAGAACAATATGAATAAAATGAAATGCCAGAAACAGAATATTTTTTTATTTTTAAACTAGAAAATTTATTGGAAAAGAATTATCTAAATTATTGCTTTTGATAGTACATGTATCTCATTTTCTAGAACAATATTTCGAAGGGATGAAAATTGAATGTTTGCAATTAATTCAAAATTGAAGTGATTGAAATCAGCTAGCCCCAAGCTACAATTTGGCAAAATATTGAGATGTTACACTACAAACCGTCAGCCTTCCGTTTTGTCATAGTTTAAGATTTAAGAAACAATTTTAAATAAAACAAATATGCCATTTACCTTTATCACTTCCCTTATAATCTGTTTTCCTTGGAATTCAGAGTAATTTTTACTTCAGAATACAACATCATTTATTTACAATGGTCTTTGCAAAACTCAATCATTTTAGAAGATATCCCTTGTACACTTGGATAATATTTCATGAAAAACTTACAAAATTTTGGGAGAGAGTGATATGTTATTCAGTCAACATGAACAGAGAACACCTAAAATATTAATCATATGGAAATGTTTTTAACACTAGATGGTTTATTGTACATGTAATCTTCAGACTACATTCAGTTAAATTAAACACAGACAAACCACCACATATAGGCTCTTTACAGACACAATAGGAAACAAATACTGAGAATTCAATTAAGATTGGTAGAACTAACAGCAAAATTATTGTCTTAGACAATATTAAAATGAGAAGAATCCTTTCTTATTTCAAGAAAATGTACCAAACTGAAAACTGTTTTATAAAATGAAACTTGACAGACTAATAAAATATTAGAAAGACTATGAATAATAGAAATTGGCAGAATGGGAGAGCACTGCACACAATTGGAATTTTCTGTACATAGTCACTTTTCTTCACACAATTTCACACATATCTTCACTGTTTTTATTTTTCATACAACCTGGCATAAAATACTGTTATGTTTGTGAGATTCACATTGGCATATAGTACACAATACATTTCCTTTCCTCCTTAGAAGACCCAATTCCATAATTTTTTCTTAAACATTCATTCACATACAACCAAATTTCTTTCAAGAGACTAGGCTTCTTCTCTCTGTAAAAAAAAGGAAAGACCATTGAGTTCCTCAAATGAAATCAATCACTAACCTCTATACTAAATAGTATACTAGTTATAACCCTGCAGGAAATATACATATGTTTCTCTTTAACAGTCAATGTAAATATGTTTATATGTATGACACTTAATTTTCCATAAACACTAATGTGTATTAACACTCATTATTGTAGCCATGGCAGCTTACCTCTTTAATCATCGCCACTTCAGCCAGGATATCACTTTACATAATTTTTTTACGTGTCTGACTTTCTAAAATTTTCCTCCTTATCACATTCATTAAAGAGTTTTTTGTCAAATGACGACGTATCGATGAAAACGCCAAGAAAAATATGAAATAACAATACATTTCCAAAACAAATCACTAATGAATTCGCTCGCAGTATAAAAACTTCGAAATACGTACGCTCTAGGACTAACTCTCTCGCGGGCTGCACACAACTGTTTGCTGTATGTTGCAGAGTCGAGAGAAATTGACACATCTCTTTCACCAAGCATGCCAATATCCCGCCAAGAAAAATACTTAAGGTGTAATGCTTCCATTGCATAGGGAAATGATGTTGAGGTTGACTCCTACTGCGCTTCAACTTAAACGGTAACCAAAAGTTCCTAAGCCAATTGAAGTAAATATGGCGGGTGATTTACGTAAGGTTGGTATTGAATTGACAAGTTAGTTTCGCCGAATGTCCTGTAGATGTCTCTGGTGGATTCGGAGTGGCGCTGCTTCGCACTGCTCCGACATGAACACAGCAGCGCTGCGATTTCGCAACACCTACTCTCTCTTCGCTCTCATCGTTTATCCAACGCTCAACATCGTTTATCCAACAATCTGCTCCAACATGAACGTAGCCTAAGGGGAGAGAATGGGACAAGGAAGATGAAGGAAAGATCGCGCGCGGTCCGTGGTCCGTTTGTTAGGGTACTGCTCCAGCATTCGCCTGGTGTTGATCGGAGAAACCACAGAAAACTGCCGATCAAAGCAGCCGGCCGCAAGAATTCTCTTTCAGAGAGCGACAGAATTCGGAAATAAATTTGCTTGCGGCCGTTTTATTGTGGCTTGTGTGAACTCTGAATGATCACTTTCTACGTTCTGTGTACAGCAGTGCATACCTATTCAGATCTAGAGCAAGTCAAATTTTGAAGTAATTTTCAAGGTTTATTCCGTGTATCACTTACGAATTTCGATTTTGTAATTGAACTGCTTTGAATGGAAGGTTTGCACAACATTAGCATTTAGAGGTGAAGTAACATCGTCTCGGTATCTCACTTCCTTCACCAAAAATTGCTGTTTGGAATCGTTTCCTGGGTGGAAAACTTCACACCCCGCTGCGTAGGGGTAGGTCGGCGAGGAATCTAACCATCCAGCGAGGTGAAATCATTGCCACTTCCCGCGATAAAAACATGCACTACAGTAGTTGACGCACCCGGAATCGCAATCATTCAATAAATCTTATGGGAATGTTTTCCCCTTTGTTTTCCGAACAGAGCGTCTACTCAAGGATTGTGTGAAGTTCAGACAGTTGTGTTGTGGGCGAATTGACGCGACTCCACATGATTCTCCCTCCCATGGCGGCGCACACCGCTTCTATGGTAGAGTTGGGGATACTAACGCAGACTTGGTTATGAGCTGAATGCGATGTACTTTCGTTCGTGACGTCATCCCCACCTCTAGTAGTAATCATACTGCCAACCTAAACGGAAGAAATATGAATCAGGAATGGATAGGGTCCATACCCTATATTCGCATGCACTTTGTTCCCGGCACTTTTCAATACCAAATTACTTTCAAAGGCAAGTATTATCACTTCGCTCGCCCGGAAGCAAGTCAAGGCGAGACTCGGACCTTCGGCCCACGCGTTCACTGTAAACAACCTTCAGTCTATCCACTCCATAATTACTGACAAATGAAGACATGTGAACAAAACCCAGTCTCCGCTCAAATACCCGAGTGTTTCTTCCCATCGCAAAAAGGTCCCGTTTTTCCTTCCTTGCTAATTGTTCACCCCCCCCCGCCCATCGTAGCTCACAAAGAACTAAAAGAGATATGTTCGAGTTGGAAATACAGTAAGCAATTGCTAGTGATTCAGCAAAGTAATTTGTCATAAAAGTGTGACTGTAATGAAATCCATTCCGTGATATCGTTCGCGCATATCGATTTTTAAATGAAAATAATGTATAATAAGAGATAGTAATCTTTTAAGTTTGGTTATTTAAAAAAATCTTACATTTTAAGCAATATTCGTGATTTTCAGGAGTTTCCAAATAAATTTGTCACTTGGTAATAATTATATTTTGGAATAAATACACACTTGCAATTTCACTCTTATAACGCTTCGGTCCAAAGGGTTGCGGGTTCGAATCCCGCTTCGGCATGGTTGTTTGTCCCTTCTCTTTCATGCATGTGTCGTTGCGATGAGCCTCGCGTTCTGCTGACCACAAATCAAAGGAGCCTAAGTGAATTGGTCCATAGTGTGTGGAAGTTTCATTGGGACGTAAAGGACAAGCGGCTGTTGCCTGGATAAAAGCCCCAGATAAAAGAAATCAAATCGTGGCACTTCACGACGTGAAATTCAAGAGGGGAAAGGGAATAGGAATGAAGACAGGAAGTGGCCTTGCCAATTCCTCTAGCACTTTCCGTCCCACGATGCCTGAATCCAAGTCTATACACAATTATACACAATTACTCAACGACATATCTGCTTAACAACAATGAAATCTTTGCAAATGTATGTAAAAGATAAAAGTTTCTCGGAAGTCAATTGAAACTTTCAGAGTATTAATTTACTTAATTGGCGGTATGACCCTGAACAACTCTCTTCCACTTTTTTGCTGATTATCAGGCAGTTTAGCTTCCAAACAAGCTTCTTAATTATTCCATTTCGTTTTCTGCAGGCACGGAACACACCGCTTCCGACGCTTAAGTTTTTTATGATTAGGTAACTACGCGTTGCAAACACACTAGGTTGTTTTAGGTTAATTGCAGATGCCGAAGGCTAAAGTTTCGTCACCAATTTGGACACACCCAGGAAAGACGTTAACGGGTACATTTTTCAAAATGAAAGGAAACATATTTTTTAAACATTTTATTTATTGTTTTTCCATATTTATATATATATATATATATATATATATATATATATATATATATCAAATTGAATATATTAATTTTTAAACAGTTTGAGAATCAAACAATTGAATTATTATTTTGTCTTTCTAGTGGTAGATAGTAGTAGTAGTAGTAGTAGTAGTAGTAGTAGTAGTAGTAGTAGTAGTAGTAGTAGTAGTAGTAGTAGTAGTAGTAGTAGTAGTAGTAGTAGTAGTATTTCTTTTCTACTTAAAATCATAAATCTAAACGTCAACGTTTACATTCATTAGATCCGTTAAATCAACGTTTAAAACACACACACACACACACACACACACATATATATATATATATATATATATATATATATATATATATATATATACATACATACATACTGTGGTTGTATGTATGTATTCTCAAAAATGCGTTTGCTCATGCGTTTTCTCAAAATCGTTCGTCTATTGGTCTGCCCATGGCTGATGGCCCACGCGCACTCGCTCGCCACATGCTTCCATTTTCATTCGATTATTTATCACTCACGAACGCTTATGTCACAATTCCCTCGACCTAATATTACTATCCACTGTCTTTAGTTACTATTCACTTCCTTGTCACCACTTCTCTCCACCTATATTCCCTGATGCTCACCGATTACACTTCCGTAATTGATGCACCTCACCTCGCCCGTGCGCGCCATCTCAACTCTCTCTCCCTTCTCTTCGTTATGACTCGCGTCTCTTCTCGCCCCGCGCGACTCGTTCCCCGGAACCGTTCGTCTAACTCTCTTGTCTTTCCTGCGCGCCCGATTCAAATTGGCATCGTTTTTATAAATCTGAATGGTTACATGAACATTAGGTCATAATACATACATACACTATACATTTATATTGAAAGCACTCTTCATTTCTGTGCAAGTTAATCTCAAAATTGTAGTAGAGAGGTTACACTCGTGCAGTACCTGGCCTATAAAGCTGTAACACAGTAGAGGGGATGGCCATTTGAGGTTGTGTGCTACTATTATGTTATTTTCACTCAAAATGATTGCCGAGGTTTCACACGGTAACAGCTAGTTTGAATATAAATTTATAAGACTGATACGGTGTTTCAGAGTAGGCGCAAGTCCACAGGTTCTATAGATATTGAGTTCCCCTTCTACATCTTTATATGTTTCTATTGAGCACTGCACTATAATGAATGTATTTTTAATATTTTTAAATATCAGTTGTTAAAAGGTGTAAGTTGAAGTTTAGACACTTTATTATTAATTTTTATTGCATAGCCTGATGCCTGCAGTCACTGCAGCGCCTCTGACCGGGAGGTCCTAGGTTCGAGTCCCGACAGCGGTAGGATTTTCGACACTAGCTCTTCAGCTAGGTCGAATTCAATCGCTGTCTGGATGAGAATTCTAGTGGCCGGCTGCTCTGATCGGTATTTTTCCGTGGTTTCTCCGGTTCCTAGGTTCAATTATTTTTCCAGTTCGTTTTGCACATTTAATTCTGGAGCTAGAAATTTATTATATAATGCAAAGTATTCATGATACATCTTTACTCAATTTCGGAACAACTTTTTTGAAATATGAATAGTTAGGGAGTAATTATAAATCTAAATGATGGTAATTTTTGGTCTTTACAAATAAACTGACAGTTGATAACAATCTCTCGTAGGTTGTTTTCCTTTGATGATCTGAGCACCGAGACTTTGTGATCAGAGCGCCGGGATTCGATTCCTGATAATACCAAGAACCTTTCCCCCCTACAGTGCAGTGAAGAAAACGCTTTTAAATATAGTTCTAGACCGATTTTAATTAAACCCCGCGAAGTGAGAAAGTTACAAATCTTCAAAAATGACAATTTAGAATCTCCCATGGATTCTTTGCTGAAGAGATAAACGTTTCACAATTTTGCTAAAAAATGATAGGATACAATTTTCTTTTTTTGTAATAGTGTGTATCTTCTGCTGGGAAAGCGAAAACATTCGTGTGTGTTATAGGGCCACTAGTTTTGGTAGGAATTTTTTTCCTATGCTGCTACTACTGCTATTACTCTTCATGTATTTGTTATTGTCATGACCTTTCTCATATGTTATCTACGCAGCCCCTTCATGTTTGTAGAACAACGATAAGACTGATTAGGCGATACTGATCTTCTCTTATACAACTCGAGTAACAGCAGCAAAATCTCGCATACAACAGTCGATAGGAATAAATTCAGTCCCGTAGGTTCAGTCTCAAGTGGTTCATTTCTTATGTGATTATCCTAATTATTAGCAAGCAGTTGTTCTCATTGAGGTTCTTATTTATGCCAATGTTAAAATGTGTATATCAAATTTTTGTAAACCAATTTCCGATTATTCGAACTTCACTTTATTCAGAGAAAATAAATACTGAATTCAACGAATGTTTCAAGCTGAATCAGAAATTAGGATGACAATAAGGCAACCTCTGGGAGTAGATACACATTATCGATGAAAAATGATTATACAAAAGAATACAAAATACTACATAACTCGGATTCTTCACTTGAGCCTTTCAGATAATAAGTGAGGTTTCATTTCCAACATGGCCAATAGACCGCTTAGCAACGCTAAATCAATTTATCCGAATGACATTGTTTCCAGAACCACAATACTTGAAAGTATCTTTAGCTCTGAATTTTTTTGTCCCCGCACGTATTAATAAACAAATTTCTAAAATTAACTAACCCCAAAAATGTAAAATATACTACATAGATATCTAGTTAATTAACACATTGGTTTGGCCACTTTCTTCTATAAGTAGCCTTATTTCGAAAGGATGGAGCACGATGTCCGTAGTGTTATTTTTTTTACTTTTTTTAACAATTTATTTTACATGATCAGCAGTTAATGCCCTAACAAAGTTTTCATATTTCAACATAATTTCAAATATAACACATAAATTTAACATATGGAGGGTTGTCCAGGATTTAAAACGGAAGGTATTTTTAAAACCTGAAGTTATGTATTTTTTTTATATCCCTCGCATTGGTTAGTGAGAGTTTTTGAGAAGATGACTGATGTATGAGTAAAATACAAATTTCAATATTATAATATAATGTAAGTGTTACAAATTATACGAGTTTGTACGTGCTGTTGTGTTGCTCTTCCATTTATAAATTAAAGACAATAAAAAATTATATTTATTTCACATAGTTACATTTCTGATACGTGTTCGACGTTTCGGAAAAGCTTCGTTTCCATCTTCAGGAACGGTAACGAATGCATAATTATTTTAATTGTGTGTATATAAAATATTAGTGAGATAATTTCATTCTTTTTTTGTTTCAATTTCTGTTGCAATATCGATGTCAGCAAGATGAATTGTAAGGAAGATCTTGTACCTTTATTTCATCCTCTGGAAATTGGTATTGTAACAGAAATTGTTCGAAAAGTGTAAGATTTGTTCTTCTCCTTCTCCTTCTCCTTCTCCTTCTCCTTCTCCTTCTCCTTCTCCTTCTTCTCCTCCTTCTCCTTCTCCTTCTCCTCCTTCTCCTCCTTCTCCTCCTTCTCCTCCTTCTCCTCCTTCTCCTCCTTTCCTCCTTCTCCTCCTTCTCCTCCTTCTCCTCCTTCTCCTCCTTTCTCCTCCTTCTCCTCCTTCTCCTCCTTCTCCTCCTTCTCCTCCTTCTCCTCCTTCTCCTCCTTCTCCTCCTTCTCCTCCTTCTCCTCCTTCTCCTCCTTCTCCTCCTTCTCCTCCTTCTCCTCCTTCTCCTCTTCTCCTCCTTCTCTCTTCTTCTTTGTGTATCAACCATTTCTGACCACGCAACACGTACTTTTCCGGGGCCCAGTCACATTCAATCTCGGAGAGAGATTAACGTGTGTACTATGGGGATCAGCTTTTCGGCTGTATCCCTTCGCAAGAGAAAGCTGAAGCCTTGAACTATGAATTATAAGATGATATGATGATGATGATGATGAGAACGATCGTGACCTTTTTTAACCATCCCAGCATTATGTTTCGGGTCAACTCTGTTTAACTTAGCCCCCAGTATCTACTTGTTTATTTATTTATTTATTTAACGTCAAAAAACAGTTAAAAACTCCATATGACGTTCTATGGGGAAAAGTGAATTGTGTGCACATTTTCAAATTTCTGTGATCCCTACACTAAGTCAAATACTACTTAAATTTTGAATTTTTGAAAGGGAGAAAAAAATCAAAAACTCCCATGTAATAAAATCTATTTTCAAGGATAAACAAGCAATAAATTTTGAATTTTGAAAGGGAGAAAAAAAACAAAAAAACTCCCATGTAATAAAATCTATTTTCAAGGATAAATAAGCAATAAATTTTGAATTTTGAAAGGTAGAAAAAAAACTCCCATGTAATAAAATATATTTTCAAAGATAAATTAGCAATAAATTTTGGCTCTTATTACTTCCTGCCGCGACAACATGGAAACCATAATTTGAATAATTGTATTTCCCACTGAATTCTAGAAGACGTGCACAGAAAATGAAGTTACATTTATGTCCAGAAGCAAAACAAGGGCCTCAATGGATCGGGAAACTGGACAAAAACCTGATCGAGATGGGGTCATTGACCCGGAAGCTGTAGTACAATAGTTGTTACAGGTTGTTTATACTCATTTATACAGTCCAAATGGTAAATAATGCATTATGTATCATTGTTAAAATTAATGTTACTTTTCTTGTGATGCTCAGTATAGTCTCTAATTGTATAGAAACAGCAGAAACGATTTCACTTGGGATTTAAACTTTTCTATTGAAGTTAATCGTTTAATGTCATCTGGCAAAGTGTTGTAAAATAATGTACATGTATTGTATGTGATTTTTTTGTAATGAGCTGTTGATACTGTCACCTGATGAATATGATTTCTACGTCGAGTGTTATAGTAATAGACTTCGGCATTTTCTGAAAAATATTCCCGCCCTTGAGCAAGTCATTTTTTACAAAAACCACTGATTCGTAAATAAGAAGACACGGTAATTGTAGAATTCCTATATTAATGAAGAGGGGCTTACATGAATCACGTGGGTGGGATTTGGTTATTATTCGTACAATTCGTTTTTGTAATCTAAAAGTCTGGGAGCTATAAGATGTATTTCCCAGAATATTATGCCATATCTCAGGCGGGAATGAACATTCGCGAAGTATACACAACGAGCAGTATGAAGGCTGACTGAATTTGCAAGAATTCTGAACGCGTAGCATAATGAACTTAATTTTGTGTTCAATTCATTTAAATGGACGTTCCATTTAAGGTTTGACTGAATTGAGAGACCTAAAAATTTTGTTCCCTTAACATCAGTCAATGGTACACAGTTCATTTTCAATGGAGCACAGAATTGTTTATTTGAAATGGAAAACTGCATTAAAACCGTTTTCTTTTCGTTTACTATTACTTTGTTATTTCGGAACCAATTTGAAACATCTGATATTGTATTATTTACTGTTTCTTTATTGCAAAGGATGTTCGTATCATTCGCAAAGAGAACCGTTCTTCCGTTTCGAATAGTCGAGGGCATATCGTTTACGTAAAGTTGGAACAGAATTGGGGCTAAAATCGATCCTTGAGGAACTCCACATGCAACGGGCAAAGAGTCGGAAAGGTGCGTACGTAATGTTCCATCATTCCAGTAAGGTATTTCAACTCTCTGAGATCGTTGTTTAAGGTACGAACATAACCAATCTAGAGCAATACCACGAATTCCATATGAAGGTAATTTGGAAAGTAAAATGTCATGATCAATGATGTCAAAAGCTTTTGAGAGATCTAAAAATAATCCAATAGGTGCCTCGTTTTGATCCAATGATGAGGCGACATCTTTAAGAAAAGAAAATATAACTGTTTCCGTTGATTTTGATTTTCTAAATCCATGTTGGCAATCTGAAAGCGCGTGTTCAGTGAGAAAGGTTTCCATTCGTACGTAAAAAAGTCTCTCTAATATTTTTTAAAAAACTGATAGAAGAGAAATGGGCCGATAATTTTGAATATCATTTTTTTTGCCTTTTTTGAAAAGCGGCTTAATTTTAGCTGTTTTGAAAATATCTGGAAACGTTCCAGTGCATAAAGATGCATTAAATATGTGAGTTAACGGGTGTATAATGGCATACGCACAAGTCTTTAACAAAGAATCCGGGAATTCATCTAAACCGGACGAATATTTATTTTTTAGTTTTCCGATTATTTTGAGAATTTCATAGGAAGAAGTTTCGGAAACGAACATTGTGTCTAAAATTTTGGGTGAACTGTCTGTTTTTGAATTTTGTGGCTGAAGACCCTTAGTGAGATCGGCAACAATTCTCGAAAAGTATTGGTTAAAGGGATTAGCCACTGTTGCCGGATCGTTGACATTTATATCGTTATATTTTAAAACAACATTCGCTACGGGTTTTCTAGTTGATTTGGTAGTATTTTTTATTATATTCCACATTGCTTTTGTTTTATTATTTGAGTTCAAAATATCCTGATCGTTTTTCATGATTTTAGCCTGCCTTATGACTTTTCGTAACAATGTTTTGTATTTTTTAAAGTAGATAAGGAAATCTTGAGATACGTCATGACGTTTAGAAATAAAGTAGAGAGTACGTTTATTTTTACACGATGTTCTAATTCCTTTTGTGATCCAAGTATTACTTTTTCGTGAAATGTTTTGGCAATAGTGGCAATAGTAGGGCACATAGTAGGCAATTCTTGGCAATAGTAGGGGCACAAAAGAGGGTTCTACCCCAGAAAGCATCAATACCATTAACATTTGCATTCGATAGGATATAAACGAAAACAAAAGCGTGATACTAGGTTAAGAAATAATAAACGGTTAACTTGGAAACCGCACATTCAATCAATAGCCCATAAAACACGAGCAAGCGTTTTAAACGTCTACCCGTTTGTCAATAGAAACGCCACCCTTAGTATAGAAACTGGGCTGCTCATCTACAAAATGATAATAAGACCCACAATGACATGTGATTGCCCAATATGGCGCAACACAGCACCAACCAACCTACCTATTTTGCAGAAAGTTCAAAACAAATATCTAAGACGAACCTCGAAAGTCCCCTGGTTCATTTTAAACTCACAAAAAGACCAAAAACTTCAAATACCTCTCCTCTCAGAATTCATCTCACAAGCCTCTCAAAAATATTACTCTCCATCCAGCATGTCCCAACTTTCCAATGTTCAATCTCGGTTAAAACGCTCATTATCCTTCACGCATTAGATCCAGATTCCTCAGAGACCTCTTTCGTCCTCCCTAATTCGTAAAAATCATTCGCCACAATTTCCCACAAAACACACTCCTCCACTTCTAAACAATAAATGCAAACTTCCTTTAGTCAAGTTATACAAATATGAAGTTTTAAAAATAGTGAAGGGTTAAACGAGACCCGCATTTGCCTGAGGATGGCCAAGTAAATTCATAGTATGTAACATTGTACCCTTCAAAATCCCCTAAAGAGGAAAGTCGAACCGGAAGAAATAAATAAAAAAAGAAATAATCCATTTACACATAAGAAATGTGTACATAATCTATACTAATATATAAAGACACAAGGGCGTTGCGTTGCAGAGCGATAATCTCCGAAGATACCGGACCAATAGCAATGAAACGTGTGTGCTAGCTTTCTTTGAAGGTCGGGAGTACTGTAGGCTATGACTTACGACCACAAACCTTAATATATTCACAAAATAACTACTTTCCTGGACGTTTTTCGCATAGCATTACATCACGGATTCAAATGTGCAGCAATGCTCAATTTTTTAGCTGCGCGCCACCAGAGGATGATGACTGAGGTCAACGATTGAGTTCATCAATGTACAAAATTGCGTTAGTGTAGGATGAGAGGACTTCGTTGATTTCACCGTCTATTGTCTAATCCCAAATATTTATATTTAACAAAGATTCTGACTGTTTATCTTCACTCTATTTATAAAAATAACTTGAATATTGATTTTAATTGCGATTAGGCGTGAATGTACAAGAGAGAACTATACTAGAGGATTCTAACGCAGACTTGGTTATGAACGGAGTGCGATGTGTAGTTATTCGCTGACGTCATCCCCAACACTAGTCGTAATAATACTGACAACGTAAGCGCAAGTACCGGGAGCGGTAGCTCAGTGCATCAACTGATGTCACTGCAGCGCCTCTGACCGGGAGGTCCTAGGTTACACTCCCCACGGCGGCAGGATTTTCGACACTAGCTCTTCAGCTAGGTCGAATTCAGTCGCTGCCTGGAGGAGAATTCTAGCGGCCGGCTGCTCTGATCGGTAGTTTTCCGTGGTTCCATCGATCAACACCAGGCGAATGTAGGAGCAGTACCGTACCAAACGGTACGGCCACGGACCGCGCGCGATCTCTCCTTCCTCTTCCTTGTCCTATCCTCTCCTCTTACACACACACACTTACACCAACATGCACTACACTACCACATAATCCGGGGGACCGGTCAGGAGCTCAGAGCTTGTCCCGGCTGGGGTGGTACCCCGCTGGTGGGAGAGTCCAGGTTAGGGGGAAAAACCCCCATTAGCCGACGGTAGGTCGGCGCCGGATCTCGCCTTCCAGCAGGGGGAGATCATTGCCATCTCCCGAGAAAAAACATGCACTACACTAACGGGACTAATGACCGAAGCAGTTGACGCGCCCGGAAACACGAAAAAATCAATCAATCAAACTAGAGGATCCTAACGCAGACTTGGTTATGAGCGGAGTGCGATGTGCATTTATTCGCTGACGTCATCCCCACAACTAGTTGTAATCATACTGACAACTTAAGCGTAAGTAATATGAAACAGGAATGAATAGGGAGTTAATAAATATTCCACACAATAATATTAAATCTTAAATTGAATTATTTATTCATGTCCGGGGTACAACTCCATTATATCTTCTATCATTGCCCAAAAATTAACTCTATTTAGTTTTTAACAGTCTTGTCTCCAAAGATATTCGCCAAGATGCATCGCCATATCATTGTGACATTACTTTCAAAGCCATGTTTTCTCGCTTCGCTCGCCCGGATCCAAGTCACGATGACGCTCGGACCTTCGGTCTTCGTGTTCACTAACCATGAGATGAGGCCGCCTGTGAAATGTACTGTAACGAATATTGCGTCATCTGCCGGCCCCACCACAAACTACCTGGTATGCACGAATTGCGATATCTGCCGGCGGCCCTCGAACTACATGGTCCCGGATTGTTCGCAATGTTTATCGCAAGTTTCAGTAAATTCTAGACGGCGCCTGCCGTGTATAAATACGCGGCGGCCGGTGACCGCGAGTCAGTCTGAAGTGGAAGCTGAGCCGTGAAGGGTGTGCATCGCGGTGAATAGCAGTGCAGTTGACTGTGGTCAGTGCAGTGGGATGTGGTGAGTGTAGTGGACTGTGGTCAGTGCTCCGGACAGTGGTCAGTGCGTCGGACGGTGGTCAGTGCTTACGACTGTGCGTCAGTGCAAAAGCAGTGAACAGTGAAAATAAACAATCCAGAGAAGTGTAGTGTATATAAATAAACAAGAGAAGTGTGCCGTATAAAGAAACAATCAAGTGAAGACTATCTGTGTTTTCAGTGATCGTGTTAAGATACAAAATATACGTTTTTGTTAAAATAATATCCGAGTTTTAATTCACCACGTAGATTCGTAACAGTACTGAAAAATCCATACCAACATTCTGTTAACTCTCGCTTTTTTTAAGAGCAAATCAATAAGCCTGGATTACAATGGTATTCCACGCGACCACTGAAGGGACTCGTAAAACTGATATGAATGAAGCTTAAAATTAGATGAGAATACATGATACTTTCAAGCTAACAACACAATAGGTTGGATAACTAAGGACGCAATAGGTGTTATGGTACTTCATTTGGAATATTAGGTTGCACAACCTTTCATGATAATTGTCTTGAATTCCTATTTTAGAAACACTTTATCACATTAAGTTATTTAACGGAACATCAATCTTGAATGTTAGAATTGGCGAGTTAGATGTGACACGAGTTTTGTTAAGGCTACAAAATATCTTCAGCAAAGATTTGAGTCACATAATGCTGGATTGGGTTGCTCACAAAGCGTGACCACAACTTCCTAGCTTGTCACAAGGGAAAATTCTGAAAGAATTATTTAAGAACTATTAGTTTGTCTCAGCGTAAAAATTATTAATATTGAAGCACTTGTCAATGTTACCTTGTCTTGGGCGAGACAGAAGATTCCTTTCTGTTGTGATTCATGCGCAATACAATTTCTGCTGGTTTTCGCGGCAAATTCTTTTTACACAGAATCTTCAC
>CAXIVR010000003.1:177102088-177124588 GCA_964035755.1 Teleogryllus oceanicus
TCAATTTGGCTTCGAGTAAAGAACCCCCAAAAATCGAAATAAAGTTTGTAATTCGCAGAGCCTTGCGCGATGACGTTGATCGAAGAATGTCAATTTCGAAAAAAAAAATCATGTGCAATTTAGACTATCGTTGACCACTCACAGGCAAAGAGACGTTTTGCCATAAACCGATTTTTTAGTCACATTGACCCATAAAACATGGATTCTGACTACACAGCATGGTAGATTAAGTAATTTACTACATACAGAAATTATATTTATCCATCTCTTCGATATCAGAGCCCCGTAATACAATTTTTTCTCAAGAAAAATCGTCACTCTGCGCTGCATATTTGACTACATTCGTAAGGCCTCATTCACAATGCTAATTTAAACGTAACGTAATGCTGTAAACTTCGCTGTCAAATTTACACGTAAAAACAAGCATTCACAATGACGAACATAAGTTTCGCCTGAACCAATCAGAATTTAACGTACTAAAACGCGATCGATTCGTTTCTAGCACGGTGGAAAAATCTTTCCACCATAGTTTCTAGCTTTTTCTTCGACATTTCTATCAATTTGTCTTTATATACTTGCGAGTAGCTGCTGTAGTAGTACTCGCATTACCTTCATCGTATAAACAAGGATTCTCTTGTACCAAATTCACGAGTAATTCGTCGAAGATAACTAGTTTATCAGCCATGTCAAGTTAAAATTACAATAAAAATTGCCCAAAACCTCACTTTGAATTCACTACACTCATCAAAACTGTTCGCAAACTAGTTTTGTATATTACAATAACAAAATTATATAACCACAAACGACAACACAATCTAAAATCAACCTTCCACGCTGCTCTTTGATTGGTGTTCGGTCGAGAATTCCGACGTAAACTTAATGTAAAAGCTTCGAGCTTGTGAACTCTTAAGTTTATGGACCTACGTCTACGGTTACGTCAAGGCATTTTGAATGGTCTCTTAGTAACTCATTTGCAAGTTTTGCCGCTACGTTACGTTTACATTTAATTAATTTAATTACGTATGCATTGTGAATGAGACCTAAATCCGTGGTCCCTTTAACCTCGCGTGCATCTGCCACTTTGTTCTACGAGGCCAAATCTTCGGAGTATATCATCATAGGGAAATATATTTTAAATCGCATGCACTGAAAGAATGACAGCTGCCTCCCTCCATAATTAGTAGCACCTGACTGTCAGCCAGCTGCAACTTCTCCTCCGTGAAATGTGAATTCGCCACTCATTTATTATTGATCCCCATGGACGAGAATTGAGCCAGCACAAAGGTCTGATCAATTGACCGTAGGGGGAGGGGGGTTGCGACGAATAAACAGAAAATGAAAACATTTGACCTAAATTTGATCCAAATTGTGTGTTTTACGTATTGTTCTGTTACGTCTTGTGACGTAGATATGTCATTTTCTGCTTTCACTTTTTAGACAAACGAAAGTAACAGAAGGGAATTTGGAAAAACTATTTAATGTTTACCGATACATGAGGCAATGAAAAAGAAAGAGTAAAATATTAAAATTTGATAATGCATTTTATTTATTCATTAATTTCATGTTTTGTTAACCCTGAATCGTGGGCGATCCTCTATTTAGTGCATACGTGCATGCATTATTCTGCACTTAGTAGTGCATGAAAATACTGTATTTAATAAATCTTCACAAAAGTGTACATATTTGTAAATAATTGCTTTCATATTTTATCATAAAACATTTTTGAAAATTAAAAATATATTAAAATGAAAAGATTTTAAATTCTACTTATTTTTGAAGATATGTAATCACTGTGTTAACCACTGCTATTATTTATTTCAGACGTGTTAAAAAATATTATTAGATTGACAACGGAATATGGATATGTTTGTAGAGCTTGGTTGGGCCCTTATCTGTATGTTCTTGTTGCTGATCCAGTATTCATAGAGGTAAATATTTAATTATATTTTTAATTTTACATTGTATTTCTAAGCAACAATAGATCAAATAAATATCGTTTAGAGAGTATAATGAATGTGTCTGGAAATCATTTAAAAATGCTACACACAACGTTTTCCTCTGCAATTAATTGAATGAAGTTTGATTAAGCCTCACCAATACTATTTTATGAGGATAGTTTTTTGATGAACACGTTTAATTAAGAAAAAGTATCTTCGCAATTGTAATTGTAGAAAGACGCCGAAAAATTTAAAATATTTGCAATTTTCGAAACAAATCAGGTATTTCAACAAACATGAGTCCTGCACCGTTCTCTTAAGCGCCTTATACGCTAATCAGGGTCAAAATTTAATCCAAAGTTTGGTGCCGTTCTGAAGATAAAATTGTTTAAACAAAATGAAAATTAATATATCACGCAAAATTATCAAAAATTTGTATATGGCCTTATTTCAAAACCTGTCTTTAAAGATCACATTTTATTAAAAGAAAAATATCTATCTTTAATATTTAAGTTGTAGGAAGACGCCGAAAAAATTGTTAACTTTTCAATTTTCCAAAAATGAGGGTTTTCAACGAACATGAGATCTGCACATTTCTGTTAAGCGTCTATTACGCTATCCGACAACAAAATTTAATCAAAAAATTTGGACCTCTTTTTTGAAAATTTTGAAAATGTCCCAGGGACTACATGTAAAGACCTTCAACCCCCCAAAAAATTAAAATATCTGTTTCGAATTCAAGGGGCTGCAGCATCAGTCGGATTGATTGCGGAATGTAAATTTTCAAGAAAATCGGCTCAACGGTTTAGTCGCTAGCGTTGTTCACAGACGGACGAACGTTCCACGATCGACAGACAGACGTTTTGCCGTCAATAGATTTTTCGGTATCGAGGACCCACAAAAAATGGATTGTGGCTATACCATGTGTTAGTGGATTTTTTTTCTAAATTTAGCAACTGGACTTATCCAGTTTTTCGTTACCAGGGCCCGGCAATATTTAAGTTTTTCTGCCGAAAATTCGCCGTTTTTCTCCCGCAGCATGACATAACGTTATCTCTACTGCGTAAGCAGTAGCGAAAAAGTTCATGGAGTTTGTAGCACTGAAATGCAAGGCCCAAATAGTGCGAGTTAATATTTTTTGTATTGTGGTCAACCCTTGGTTTTCGGTTCTATTGTAGTTTCGATACAGACGCGTCTTAAACAATTTCTCTTTACACGCGACATATTTTTTTTTTTATAAAAATTAAGAAGCCATCACTTTTCTTGAAGCCGGTTTTTAAAAGCGGCTACTAACAGAACTATTAGAGCTGCGAATTTACTACGTGAAAAATCTATCAAAATTACACTCTAGTAACTCTAGTTGACTATAGTAAACCACTATGTCATTGAAGTTCTTAGGTCCAATTTCTCGATTAACCCTATCGATATTTTAATCCTCTCTATTGTTAGGAATTACAGGGGTCTTCGGTTAAATTAAAAATTTATACACTTGAATTTTGCTGTCGTTTCAAAAGAGGTAACTAAGATTTAAATAATTAAGTTCTGATTGGCACTCAATATTTTGTGAAATTGACATTAATACAGCAGTTAATATTTTTAATGACATCCTAAGTTGAGCAATTGATAGTAATGCCCCATAATGTTATCAAATATCTAACAACTATCCTCCATGGTGGAACTCTTGCCTAAAAAATCATGTTTTGAAAAAAAAACTCCAAATGGGCGAAGATTTGGTTCTGATTGCTCTGACTTCTAATCAAAGCTCCGTTTATAAGTGCATTTCATTTTATGAATCTACGAGTAATTTTTTTTATTATAATTTTTAAAATGCTGCTTAAAATGAAAAAAACACCACGAAGGAAAGAATTGAGAAATGTCAAATTTGCACGGGACACTAAGAGCGGGCATTTAATTTTATGATTAAACTTGCTAGTGTGGCGTCAAACGGGTGTAATCAGTACACACACGAGAGTGGGTTGTAATAATAGCAGGTTTATTCACAATTTAGACCGTAGTCACAAATAACCAATGCACTGTATACAATTAACTAACTAAATAGACCCCACTGCTAGGAGAGGTATTTACAACGGCTACCACACTGCAACATACTACCTAATATTTCGCCGTGCGTAATACAGCCTGCCCTGAGACCGACTACATGTTTCACTAATCACGACAATAACTGCCGGCTTCTTGCGCCGCGTGCACGTTCGCACCTCTCACGGACGACCTACGCTGCCGCTGCCGCTGCCAGGATGACAAAGAAGGAAAAGCTATTGTTCTCACGGCCCTTAAATAGCCCTTGCGACGCTGCCCGCCGCCTCCATTGCCTCCGCCCTAACGATGCGCACACCCTGTCAGAAAAAAACCGTGCGTCATAGCTTCTACCTTTGTCTACGCATCCGGTGTCCACCACGCGCCACGTGCCCACGCTGTTTTAGCGACACGACGCTACACTAGGCTAGAGCGTCTTCCGCTCATCCCCCAAATCTTGCAGCCTGCCTCCACAGGTGCCGCGATAGGCGCTACTAGAAAGACAAATGGTGGCTTGTTCTCTTCACATATGAGAGTCGCTTCTGCCTGTGGCAATGACGGTCGTAGGTGTGATTGATGTCGTGCAGGTAAGAGCCAACATCTGGAGGTTAGAGATGCACACAGGGTCAACATGTGTCATCATGGTGTGGGGAGCTATATCTTACAATGGCCGTTCTCCCATGGTAATCGTAGAGGGGACATTGAATAGTATACGGTACATCCAAAATATTATCCAACCCGTCGTGCTACCGATCGTACACCAACAAAGCGATGTCATTTTCCAGCAAGACAATGAGCCGCACATGCAGCCCTTGCCACCCAACGTGGTCCCCAAAGTATACGTCAGCTACCCTGGCCAGCACGATCCCCAGATCTCCCCCACTGAGCATGTTTGGAACTGAATAAGTCATATTTCATGCTGTATAAGACCGCTAGAAAATCTGTCCCAAATAAGGCACCAGGTAAACATTTAATGACAGGCCATTCCACAAGACTTCATTTTCAAATCTATGATCATCTCCATGGGAGAATTACAGTATGCATTGCTACAAAAGGAAGATATACAGGATATTAGCTCTAACCTTTTGCACGCCTTGTCGACTGCATTCTTACGTGTATGTCTCTGTCGATATGACCGTTTGTTGTTTACGTCCTCAAGAATGTGTCAATAAATTTTCTCTCTGCTGAGTTCACGAATTCATGGTGTCCTTTTTTCATTTTTCAGTAGTTTAGCAGCTTGAGCAGCTTTTGTTTCGAAAGTTCACTAGTGTAAACCTAGTCAACAAGTTTTTTATGTTATTATTTTTCATACTTGTGGAGTTAAAATGACTAGAACCTGTTGCAAAACATAGTATATCTCAAATTGTTGATACCTTTCTTTCAATTTCAGCCTTTCTTCTCTTCAACCGTCAATATTAGAAAGAGCATGAGTTATGAATTTATGCGCCCATGGTTAGGTACTGGTCTTCTAACATCATTGGGTAAGAAACTTTAACATTTTGTGAACACAAACTTCTTGGAATGAGCACAGTTTGTGACCCTCCCGCCTCGCCTCGTCACGCCTCGTCCCTCCCCAAACTACCCTGCCTTCACTTACCTTGCCCTGTCTTGTACTGCTCTGACCTGTTTTGGCCTTCTCTCGCCATGCCCTACTATTCCTTGCGCCATCCTGTTCTGTCCTCCCTTATCCTTTTATCCGTGCCCTCCTCCTCACCTCCTCGCCCTTCCCATCCAGACCTATGCTCGCTCACTGCCTTAACCAATATCGTTTCTTTTTTATTCCTTATTATTTATTCGTATGTTTCTAACTACAGTAGTTTCGGCTCTGTGATTTGTGTGTGTTATATATATATATATATATATATATATATATATATATATATATTATATACACCCACACAATCTGCCGTTATCACAATGGTTTGTTGAGTGCGATCCTTATGAGTTATGCGTCCCTTTTTTATCCATTACAAACGTTAGTAACCATTAAAATATTAAGAATACATTTAGTTTTCAGTTGCAAAAATCCATGCTAATTATTAATTTTTGGATATTTTTCTTTGTAATTTTTATTTTCTTTTTTAAGTTTGTTAATATGTTTCCTTAATTAGCTCTTTCTCAGAATAACTCTCCTTGATGTGTTTAAAAATGATTTCTGTTTGTTACAATAGCAACACTGTGCTATCTTACCTGCAAATACAGTTGCTAATTTTCTGTTTTTCGCCAGTCGCCAACGTTTCGAAAGAAACTGGTGAAAACCAGTTTTCGTTCTTCAATAAATTAAAATAAATTTAAACGCAATTAACTACAAAATGACACTCCTATTTAAGTTCTAATTTTCTTAAATTCTTTGGCTTATGAAGTTCGAGCCTACAGTTTTTAAGGCTCCGAACTTTTATTACTAATTTACAACTTTCAACCAATCCATTTCTGTTTATAACTTGTAGGCAGGAAGTGGAAATCACGAAGAAAAATAATTACTCCAACATTCCACTTCAAAATTCTGGAAGGATTTGTTGATTGTTTCAACACCCAAGGAAATACCTTAATCAAGAAATTGAAGAATCATGCCGGTGGTCCTGCGTTTGATATTTATAAATATATTAATATGTACACTCTTGATGTAATCTGTGGTAAGTACACTGTCCAGTGTAACGATTGTACGTCAAAAATCATTAATATTAAACTGCATAACTGTTATCACGTGATTTCAGATGCTGCTATGGGTGTTCAATTAAATGCTCAAGAAGATAATAATTGCGAATATGTTGCAGCATTACACGAGTACGCTATCTATTTAATCAATCTTCAGTGTTCTCTCAATTTAAAACCAGTGATACTGTAATCAAATATAATTTTTTATGTTATTTGTGACTATATTATAATACTTGTTGAACCTTCAAAAGTGTTTCCAATCCGCAAAATATTTTCCCTTGGAGGTTTTCGAACCTAGGTTGCAGTGGTTTCACATTAAAGCCTATCCAACAGGCGAGGGTAGTATCACATAAGTTAGAAGGTTCAGCACTTAATGATTTAAATTTTCTTCATTTGAGTACATATTTTTCAATAATGTTTCTGTCAATTTCTTTATTGTAATTTGGTCACTTTATCTACCAATTTTTTACTTTCTTGTTTGTTGATTTTATAATTTTATTTATGTAACATTTTACTTTTTAGAGCTTCAGAAATCATCGTGAAAAGGAGCATCGCGCCGTGGTATTTTCCAGAGTTTATCTTTAATATGTCGCCATTAGGAAGAAGGCAAAAAGTCCTGATTGAAACATTACATAATATGTCTTATAAGGTAAGTAAAAACATTATTAATACGTAGGAAATAAATTATTAAATTCTACATTAAAAAAGTATCATTTTAAAGTGTGCTACATATATTATATATTATATAGGTAATAAAAGATAGAAAAATGGAGCTGTCTAATAATGGAAAAGAAGAGGCAGCAAGAACTGAAAATGATGTTGGTGAGTAAAATTTCAGAAACAATACCAAAATTTTTATTAAGATACTTTCTGTACTACTTAGGCTTCGGAAAGTAAATCTTTGAGATCAGAAGATTCACAGAATGGCTGATATGGATATACCAGTTCATTTTTTAGAGGTTATTGACGATATCGAGGAAGTTCTTGAATACGATGTGCTGAGTCAAAATGGCCCGCGGGGGTAGTATTGGGTTTGATATACATATTACCATCGTTTCGCCGGAAGGTCGTTTGTACCAAATTGAGTATGCATTTAAAGCCATTATCCAAAGTGGATTAACATCTGTTGCTTTAAAAGGAGCTGATTCAGCTGTTGTTGCCACACAGAAGAAAGTCCCTGACAAGCTACTTGATGCATTAACTATTATTCATCTTTTCAAGTAAACTGAAAGTATAGGATGTGTCATGACTAGGATGATAGCTGACAGCAAATCACAAGAGCACAGAGGTCGTTATGAAGCAGTCAGTTTTAGTTACAAACATGGATATGACATACCAGTGGACATGCTCTGTCGGTGAATTGCTTACATTTCTCAAGTTTACACTCAGAATGCAGAAATGAGACCTCGTGGGTGCAGTGTGGTATTGGTCGCGTGTGCGTATGGGCGTGGGCCACGAGTTTATAAGGCAGATCCTGCAGGTTATTTTTGTGGGTATCGAGCAATTGGAGTTGGCTCTAAACAGTCAGGAGCAAACTGTTATCTAGAGAAGAGACTCAAGAATAAGCAAGATTACGTTCTTGATGAATTGAATTACGTTCTACGATGTATTCGTGGACAATGATACTTTCTACCCAGTTGTTCAGTACATTTTCTTATTTATTTTCAGTTAATCTAAAACATTGTATATTCATTTTCAGGACAAAAGAAAAGGTTAGCCTTCTTAGACATGCTTTTGCAGTATGACGAAAGTGGCGGGAATTTATCTCTTGAAGATATTCGAGAAGAAGTGGATACTTTTATGTTTGAAGTAAGATAAAATCTATATGATGAAATTCCATGTTTGTTTTCCTTTCATAATGAAAAAACATTTATTTTTTTAGGGTCATGACACTACGTCTTCTGGATTATGTTTCACTTTGTGGTCTCTGGCTGAAAATCCGGATTGCCAGGTAACAACTATTGTTCACAAGTTTCAGTTCTCGAATCTAACACGAAATATTACAATGTCAGTATTAAAATATGTAATTACATATTTTAATACTGACATTGTAATATTTCGTGTTATCATATTGTACATAAAAATATTCTTAACACTAACGGGATTCTGTTTCGGCAATTCTCAAATTAATTTTTCTCTTACATTTGTCTGTTTGTTTCAATGATATATATATATATATATATATATATATATATATATATATATATATATATATATATATATATATATATATATATATATATATATATTGGCTTGGGGCGTCGTGGTCAGACTGCGCGCCTTCCACCGTTGGTGCCCGGGTTCGATCCCAGGGGATTTCAAGTGGAATTTGTGGTGGACAAAGCGGGTTGGTGGCAAGTTTTCTCGGGGTACTCCCGTTTCCCCTGCCAATGTGCATTTCAGCGGATAGCTCCACCAATTATTCCCTATTCTTAACCTTCTGCTAAGGATTAAGGATCACAGCGACTTCTAGACGATAACCAAGGAACTAGCTGAGAAGGGCTATGGCTACTTTCTGTTTCTATACAGAGACTATACTGATCATCAAAAAGAAAAATAATGTTTATTTTCACAAAACAATGATATAGTAAAATGAATTGGTTTTCATTTGTTTTGTATATTTAAAAAAAAGACTTAATATGCCTGTAACAAGTAATGTACTTCAGCTTCCGGGTCAATGACCCCCATCTCGATCGGGGTTTTGCCCAGTTTCCCAGATCTATTGAGAAAATGCTGAGAAGGCCCCTTGATTTGCTTCTGGACGTAAATGTAGCTTCACTATGCGCACGTTTTCTTGAACTTTCCATTTGCTTGTAGTGGTAGTAGAGCTTAGAGTAAGTTTCTATTTTTTTAGCAGAGCAGAAAAATCAAATCTGCAGTACGTTTACCGTTACAAAGAGTTTTTCTATAACTCGGGAACGAAAATGTCTAGTTTTTCAACTGTTGCTAATCTCGCGCTTTCAAAAATTTTATTATTATTATTACTATTATTATTATTATTATTATTATTATAACTTTTTTCATCTTTCAACTATTAATAGTTAAATTATTGGGAAGAGATTCTATAACTCAAGAAAGCGTATGCAGACGATTTTCTCCCCCATACATCACATACAGTTTTTTTTAAAAGTTTTTTGACTAAATAAATAAATATCTGAATAAATACTTCAGAGGGTTATCAGTAGGTAGATCCCGGAGTAGTGAACTGCAGAGAGGGGAAACAGTGAGGGAGTGGGGACGCCCCCTCCCAAGACGCTGGATATGGGTGGTAGATGGTAGAAAGTGAATGTATACTTGGGTTTTCGTAACTTAGCGAATGAGGACCTTCTATTCTCGATAGAATTTTGCACGACATTTTGCTTCTTTCTCGGTCGCGCCGCCAGATGCCGTATGATCGAGATCGTATGAAGCAGTACTACAGATGAAGTAACAGCTAACGGCACGACTGAGAAAGACGCGTAAAGCCGTTCCATATTCCATCGAGAAGACAAGTTCCTCACGCGCCACGTTACAAAAACCCAAGTATAATGCAAGGCGGGGCATTAAGTAAAGCTTTGAACCCTTTTTTCCCGAGGGAAAAAAAAGTCTCTGAACCTGGCAGATGACTTACTATGCGCGCACGTTTTCTTGATCCTCCAGTTCCCTAGTTCTAGCTCAGCTCGGCATAGCACGGCCCGGTAGAAAATATGAGCTCCACTCGGAACGTCACGGCTCAGTTTGCAGTGTTGCCTCCTTTCGTCTTTTACAATGCGGACGTCTCAATTTTCGTTCACTATTTCTAACGACATCTGCGTACAGCGCTCCTTCTCAATAGTTTCTATAACTATTAATTATTTCTTGAGGATGTATAAAAGCCTTGATTTGTTTCTCATTGTTATCTAGCCGAAGACGCGCTATTAACCTGAGTTTTCTGTCGATCAAGTTGACGGCATTGCACTGCCGTGACGTACAAAGGGTTCGCATCTCCCCGCACCCTCCGCTGTGGAGTTTCAAGAAAAAGTTTTGCGAATTGTATTGACCATAGCAGTTGACGCGCCTGGAAACGCGAAATTATCAGTTAACCGTTACTCACCGTTTGGCCTCATCCGCACCAGCATTTGAGGCAGCAAGGTGCCATTCGACGCGTCATGGCTTACTGGTTGGGAATTGACCATATTTTCGGATCCTTCCGAAACGTTATGAGAGATTTCACGAAAAACGAGTTTTTTAGGGAGGAGTTTTTTTATACATTAGTGCATTTGTGAGTACAAGTGTTTCAAATGATTTCCAAAGAAGTTCCTTGAAAACTCAAAACGTTTCTGTGAAAATGAGCTCAAAATTGCGCATTTTCAGAAACACCCAAATGAAATTTTCTCAAAATCGGCTCCAATTTTATTCACAAAAATTGCAAACATTACCATGTTTTGCTTAGTTCAGCGTTACCATTAGAGGACCAAAAAATTGGGAAAATATGAAAAATTTTCTTTTAGACAGCAATAGGTGGGTAGCAATAGGCTGGGAAGAGTGTGATGTGTAACTGAAAACCTATCGCAGATTCAAGAGATTAGAAAATGATCATGTATGAAAAAGTCTGTGCCATTCAGCAGCAGTAGTTTTCCTAATGTAAACTTACATAGCACAAATAAACATTTTTAAAATGAAAATTCAATGGTGCCATGTTAAGCTACTGCTTAATTGCTAATCATCTACTAGAATTAGTATTAAGTATCATTTGAATTTCTTGTATTTGCCTTTGTTAAGGGAACCCAGTATTTAATATTTTAGTTTTTAAAAATATTATATTCTCCAATAGTTCAAAAGTTTAAAGCATGTAACATGGATTTTATACTGGTATACTGTTCACAATGTAAAATATATTTCATTGCTCTGTTTTACTGTACTTGTAATTTCTTTAGACTCATCTAAATTGATCAAAATTGTTGAACTACAGACAAAATGAGGTGCTTCTAATGACTACATACAGTAGTGATCTTCTTAGGTAGAGGTTGATTTATTTCTGAATTCTATTTAAATATTTAACTTTTTGTGTTTTACTCAAAATGTTGGGAACATTTTTTTGAATTATAGCATTTGATCAACCATGTATTTAATAACTGCATTCTCATCAACAACCCCATTTGAAACCAATTTCAAATTTCTATTCACTGTTTTCCTCCTTGTAATAAGAATAGCTTTAATTTTATCTGTGTTCAGAATTAATTTATTTCTATTCAATCAAATACCAAATGAATTTAACATTTCCTGAAGATTACTTCATGCTTCACTGTTGCTTTCACATTCAGTTTATAGTTTATTGTATTGTCTGCAAATAAGTAGTGTACTTTAAAATTTAAATTTGTCTTAGAACATCTTTTAATTTGTTGATGAACAAAATAAAGAAAATTGGACCTTATACTGAGCCTTAGGATGTTCTACACTTACCTGTGTACCAGTAGTTTCAAAAGTTAATTTGATAAAACACCAATTAATTTTTTATTATCAACACCTTGCAATCATTCGTTAATAATATACTGTACTGAAGACTTGCTAGAATGTTTAACTCTATAACCAGATTGCCTTTCACTACTGTCTAGAAGAAAATACATCTCTGTATTCGCTCATAGAAAAATCTCTGAAAATTTGGATAATATTTACAACTGAAAAGAATCTCTCTCCTTAAGCATACCATTATTAATAATTACATACTGCAGAAACTACTTTAAGAATTAATATTAGGATGTAAATGTCATAAATCTGTGCGGTAGTATGGTAGATATAAATGCAAAACAATGAATTGGGCCCTTGCCCTTTCAGGGATTCAATGGGCTTATGTCATCATCGTTGTCGTCGTCATCATCATCATCATCATCACAATCACCATATCTAATGATATTGAACTACAGAGCATACCATGCCTTCAAAATGAACATGAAAAGAAAGCTTTGTATGATTGTTGTTTCCACATGGAAATAGTTTATTATACAATACAATACTCTACCATTCAATGAAATACTGCAGAACTTAAAATTTCCATGAGTAATAATAGGTTTCAATAATAATATGAAATAAATTGTACGATGAATTTTAAATTTTTTTAAATTTTTTTAAAATATTAAAACCATATATTTGTGAAAATATTATATTGTGTTCAAAAAATATTATGTGCAACTATCTCATTGTGACCTTATCTGTTGTTAGTCTGCTTAAGTACAAATGCACCTCTAATCACCCTGATATAATACTGACTTAGGCTTTACACTTGCCTAGTGTCCTTTAGGCATATCCTATTATACTACTGGTCTCAATCCACATGCAATAATCTAATAGAACAAAATGATTTTAAAGCATAAATAGGTGATTTGCCCTTGCAAACAGTTTTTATTTCACTGGAGTATATTCATATTTTCATACCAATTCTAGCTAAAAATAGTCATTTCCTTCTGTATTCAGAATTCAACTTTTATATAGGACTTATGGTTGAGAAGAATTGAGAAAATGAGCACAGATTACACTTCACCCCAAGTCACATCAGTTTTTAATGGTATTTTATATTAAATTAAATTTAAACCAGTTTTTCACATACAATATTCAGTATTTGAAAGGCAATTGGTTTTAGCTGAATCGCCACAACTGTTTGGTATAGTAATTATTGATTTGATCTGATGTAATTCATGATTTAATTTAATTGAAACATGTAAGATACTTCAGATCCCAGTGTTATTTTTAGATTTTGTTAAACCAACATATTCCCATGTGTGGAATTTAGAATGAAAGAATCATGTACAGATTTCAGAATAACCAAACATAAATGGATATAATTTAAAAAAAAAAATTAAATTTTTAAAAAAATTTAATATTTGTCAAAAATTAATTTTTGTTTGCAGCAAAAGGCTTATAGGAGTTGTATGAAATATTTGGAAATTCAGATAGAGAAGCAACTACTGAAGATTTGACAAAGATGAAGTATTTGGAATGTGTCATCAAAGAAACATTAAGACTTTTTCCCAGTGTCCCTTTTTTTCTTCGAGAATTGGATGAAGATGTTAAAATAGGTACAGTTTGTATTGAAACTGTTTAACAACTTTAAAGTTCTAAAATTTCTAAAAACTTTTCCTTTGGCCTCAAAATTGAGATTGTATTACTTATAATCAGAAAATGAGATGTTTAGTATTAATTGCATGTAATTAGAATGTTAGAGGATTACCTTTTATGTTTCAAAAGATTGAAGTGATAAAATTAGATACAATATTCTATAAGTTTAGATAATTGTGTAAGGAATAAGTACAAATATAAGGAGATAGATGGTTGAGAGTAAATACAATTTTAAATGAAAACAATTATATTTTTCAGAGGGAGTTAATTTTGTAGCAGGGACAACAGTGATGCTAGCACCAGCCATCATGCACAAGCATCCACAATATTTCCCAAATCCAGAAAAATTTGATCCTGAAAGATTTACACCAGAAAATGTAAGAGGCAGACATCCCTATGCATATGTACCTTTCAGTGCGGGTCCCAGAAATTGTATAGGTGGGTTTTTCATGATTTCTTTATTCATGATGTATTTATTTTTAATTAAAATAATTTCTTGTATTTATTATTAACAAAAATATTCATTTTTGTTGATAATAAATACATGAAAGGTATGAATGATCATATTTAGAATATGTTACAATTTACCTCAAAGATTTTTACTACAATGACGGAAAACACTTTACTGAAATGCTTAGAAATATAAATTAAATAAAATAAACAATGCCGGCCTCCATGGTGCAGATACTTGCAGAACCTGTCATCTGCTCTGAGGAGGCTGCAGTTGTGAATCCTGCATATGTGTAGACGTAATTGTAACATTTGTAATTGTCTCTTCATTTCTCATCATCATCATCCTATCACCGTGCAATTCATAACTCAAAGTTAACAACCTTGTTAATTCCATTGATTAAATGGATACACCAAAAAAAGCTCATCCTCATTATGAGTAAAAACACGTTATTCTTTCCGGGGGGCCTTGAAGTGTATGTGGCGTGTCCCTAGATCCCGATAATAGCATTAAAAAGAAAATTATTTTAGTATCTTAATTATATCTTTAAAATAAAATAAATGAAAAAGTAAGCCACTGGAAAATTTTGCTTTTTAAGTAGCAGAGCTTTTTATTATGATTTTTATGTTCTTTGATGTATTGTTTATTAACTTTATGTATTTTGTTTATTATAATTTTCAGGTCAAAAATTTGCAATGATGGAAATGAAAGCAGCAGTAAGCAAAATATTGAGAAATTATAAATTAATAAGTGGAGAAAGGGAAAATGTGTATAGTTTTGAGTTGATTTTGAGAACAGTTGGAGGCATACACATTAAATTGGAAAATCGTAAATAACTATTACCACTTCCAGTCAGGAAATGAAAGAACTGAATGTGATTTGGTTAGTGCATTTTCTGGAAAATTAGTGTTGTAAATAAAGTATCAAACTTGATAAAAAACAACAAAAACAACTTGGTCTCAAGTATTAATGGAGTAAAACCTACAGATCAGCTTACATATTTTTAACTCAAACTTAAATGGTAATTTCACCCCAAGTGTGGGGGACACTGGATGCATCTCTGATTTCACCAAATTGAGATGATAGAAGAATGGGGTCCTAGTTAATTTAATACTTCAGGGCACATTTGAAGAGCTCTACATAGGGTCCATTTACGCAGTAGTATTTTTGTTGAAAGAATGAGTTTATATTTTGACTTCACATGTGCAAGGGATACCTCTAAACTGCAAATCACTGAAAAAAAGAGAGAGAGAGAGGAAGTGACATAAAATTATGTGATATTTACTTACACTGAATTGCGAAGTAGATCAGTAAAATAGTTAAATTTCAAGACCATTGTAAAAAAAATACAAATTAAAAATTTATAAAATTTTGTATTTTATTTCACTTTAGGAACCTTTGCCGTAAAAAAAACTGTATTCATCAAATATCACTGACTACAAGTGACTACAGGTGTGGAATTATCTAGATTCATAACTCATTCATAATTCAAATTCTTTTTAAAAATCATTCATAAACAGCAAAAAAGGTTCAGTAATAACCATTAATAATATAGGAAGAGTTATTTGATGGTCAGCTTTCTGCAGAAAAATCATGAGACTATCAACAATACTGTTAATACAATTGTCATTGGTGCAATTGATAGTTTTTAAAATTTTTATTATTTTTGGCTTATGTGATTTTCTCCCGAAAGGAAGCAACCATTAATTAAAACAATAGAATGGGGATCAATCTCAACTTGTGGCACTTCATTACCAATTTTGTAATTAGTCAAATTCATATTTCATGACTATCATCTTATTTTCAAGATGGCGGCGGTGTAGGTTTCTTGTGTTGATAGCTCTATAGAAAGTCTTGTTTCATCAATTATATTATCTTAACAAGTGAAATTTTAGCAATATTTAAATTCCTAATATCTTAGACAGTTCCAGTAATTGTTAGTGAGCGTGTAAATTTATTAATTATTGTTAAACTTTAAAAATCCACACCGCTAATCTCTCCGCACGCCATTCGTGTACATCTTAGTTCTCTTATAGTAGTACATGGTATAGTGACTTTTTTTGTGTTCATTTATATTTACTTTAGTGGTGATTACTCTGTGTAATTAGATTTACTTTCTACTTTTCTAGTTTTAATATTAATTTAAATTAGCTTGTGCTCAGTGTGTGAATTTTAGGCCTACAGATCTAACTTAATCTATAAGGATTCGTTAGTTACTATTGTAAGTAAGTCATCAATACTCTTTTTTAATTCAATTCCTTTTATTAAGAACTCACTTGTGTACAACAGCTAATAGCACATAACCTTACATTCAACGGAATTTTTATTTCCACATTCAACAAAACTATTCAAAATAAAATATTAAAAAATCCTTTTATTCAAGAAATCCAATAACGTCTTCTATCGTCCCAAAATAATTGTAATGTCATTCGTACGTGGATCCCTTCCCACCGAGGAATAAAGGGAAATGAAGAGGCTGACTACTCAGCAAAGAATGCTTCTAAACTTCCTTAACCAATAACTCCATATCTGGTTCCCTTGAAGACTTTAAGAAACTTCTTCTATTATCAACTTTACGACTATGGGATTTGAAATGGAAATCAAAATATTCAAAATTACGTCTAGTTAGGAAGTCAGTACTAGATCCCTCCCTTTCCCTCAACTTCAAAAGAAAATTTCAAGTTATTTTATGAAGACTGCAAATTGGTCATTTTAATTCGAGTCACAGTTATTTATTTAAAAAGACAAATCCAGATCCATGTCCAAATTGTGGTGAAATTATTACTACATCCCATGTATTAGTCAAGTGTCCTTTCACAAGTTATCTCAGGAAAAAAATTAAGTTTGAAAATGATATCCAATCTTTGTTAAATTCTACTTTGCATGGTGACAAAATTATTAAATATTTATGTGCTGCCAAATTAGATAAATATATATAGTATTTTTTTCATGTAAAAAGAAAAATTAACATGCTTGTTATAAATATGTCTGTGATTGTTTTAACTTGTTAAAAGACAACGTCATAAAATATTATTTTATAATTAAATGTGTATGTTGACAAATAATGTAAAATTGTAAAACATGTTTTGATCGCTTATGACCATGTAGTAACAGAGCGATTTAAAATAAATCTTTTTTTTTTAGATCTTCTTGAACCCCATCAATACATTTCATCCCTAGAGAATGAGAACAAGAGGCTAAAAGAGGTCTAGTATGAACACAAAAACCACTGGACTAAAGTCGGTAACACAAACAATGTCCAGCTGGCGTCCATACTCACATTCCCAACGTCTCTTCCCAAACCCGTTTTGCACCTTTAGCCAACACACACATAAAACCAGCATCCCTCACAACCCAAGCAACGCCTCCCAAAAACTCATGTTGTTCACAAAACTCAACAACCAAAACATGGCGATGTGAGGAACACACAGAAAACAAACACTCTCTTAGGTAAACCAAAGGTAATTATACTTGCTGACCGGTAGCGGTAGCTCAGTGCATCAACTGATGTCACTGCAGCGCCTCTGACCGGGAGGTCCTAGGTTCGAGTCCGGACAGCGGCAGGATTTTCGACACTAGCTTTTCAGCTAGGTCGAATTCAGTCGCTGTCTGGAGGAGACGTCTAGCGGCCGGCTGCTCTGATCGGTAGTTTTCCGTGGTTTCTCCGATCAACACCAGGCGAATGCCGGAGCAGTACCCTAACAAACCGGCCACGGACCGCGCGCGATCTGTCCTTTCCCTTCCTTGTCCTATCCTCTCCCCTTACACTTACACTAACATGCACCACACTATCACATATTCCGGGAAACCGATCGGGAGTTTGGAGCTTGTCCCGGCTGGGGTGGTGCCCCGCTGGTAGGAGAGTCCTGGTTAGGGGGAAACCCCACTAGCCGCGACGGTAGGTCGGTGCCGGATCTTGCCATCCAGCGGGGGAACATCACCGCCATCTCCCGAGAAAAAAACATGCACTACACTAACGGGACTAATGACCGAAGCCGTTGACGCAGCAAACACGAAAAAATCAATCAATCAATATACTTGCTGACAGCCTCGGTATGCACATGTCGTCCTAGCTGAGAGAGAAACTCCCTTCTCATGAGATCATAGGGTTTTTAAACCCAATGCCAAATTGGCAAATGGGACAAGTGAGATTGACGGTCATACGTGTGGTTTCACAACTAGGGACACAGTAGTCATTGGTGAGGTCAATGACATTGATCAAGGTGCCTCAATTAATGTACAAGAAAACTTTAAAAAACTCAATGAGGTCTCCAAGAAAACAAATGTAATCATGACGACCCTGTCACTTAAACATGACACCACAAAATACAACGGTAAAATCCACCAAACAAACAAGGAAATCATACTTTCATTCTATCTAGCTAGAAACGCACGAATTAAAATTGCAGATTGGATCATTAAAATTGCAAATTGCCTTGGATCCTTAGAACAAATTTTACTCGCATCTTTCCATAAAAGGGAAACGAAAATTTTGCCAGTCCGCATAGTAGTCGCGGTCCGCATAGCCGACATTGTTATGTTGTTTGATGAATAAGTACAATAAACTTGTATTAATATAACTATATTATACAAAGAAGACCCTATAGCAACCACGATATAATCTGAACTGCACTGGCCTGTTCGAGGACTAGCCACAGTTACAACTAACAGTGGTGCCAAATATAAAGGCGGGTTTAGGGAGCGTTCACAATACACAGAACAGAGATCGCTAAGACAGTAGTGCCATGGCGATCTCGGACGGAACGCGGGTTCGAATCCCGCCTCGGGCGTGTGTGTGTTTGTGTATGTCTGTGGGTGACGTCCACGCATCCTTCATTATCATTATCATTCCATCTTCCATCCCCCCAGAACTAACAACCCTGGGGTATAAAAATCGGATTCAGTGTAATGTTGATCCACCTGACTGAATTCATGCATGACTTACAACGTGATAAAGGATATTGAACCCGTGCAAGTGCATGTATGCGTGGTCGCCGATTCGCGAGCAAAACACTAAAATAAAATAATAATAATAATAATAATAATAATAATATTTTATTGCTTATAGACTTACAGAAAGTATCAAGCAAAGTCTGTCTAGAAATTATTTAAAATTAGAGTAAGTTAACTACATTTTTTACTATTCACTTACAGTAATAATTTAACAAATTTATATAATCTTGAGATATGTGTGTGTATATATATATATTGTAATGGTAATATACCCCCCATAGCGCCACAACCGCCCACACAAAGTCACCGCCATACGGGAAGGAGCGAAGGGCGCGGCAGGCGCAAACGACGCCATCTGTGCGCGGCTGACCGAAGAGCGGAGCGCGAACTCGCGAACAGAGTTTTGCCGGCGGTCGAGAGGAGAGTCAAGGAGAAGTGGCGACCCCTCCAAGGTGGCCCCAGGCCACATCTCATAAATACCGGCTCTCTGTTAATCCGGCGACGCGGGCGATGGCACTAGTTCTAGGAGTCTGGTAGCGTCACAGCGTGGCCGAACGCCTTAAGTTCACTAGGAATTTGGTAGTGAAAGTGAATAATTGAGTGGTGTGAGCGTGGAGGATTAGTTGGTATAGGAGTGTGATTGCAATAAGACCTCATTAGTAATCAGCAGCAAGCTCGTTAGAAAGAAAGCGGTCGGTAAGTAAAAACAGTGAACTTTTTTTTTTTTTCAAAAGTGCTCATTTCGCGCATAGGACAGTTTTCTGAAATTCAGTGGAGGCTGGCTGTATTAGCGCTGCAGCCATCCGAAGAGCAGTTGCGACGCCCAGTGTAATAACGCAAAGATCCGATTTTGCGACGCGTCAGAGACTTGGAGCGCGGGCATACACGTTCGTGGCGAGGACGAAAAGAAGAGAGAAGAAGAGAGGAGCCGGGAGTGGATGAAGCGTACGAAAGAAGGGCCTGGTTTGACCGAACGCGTGAAGCATACGAGAGAAGGTGAGGTCAGGTCGCTGCGACCCCGGGCGGCGAGAGCGCCAAGGTCGGCCACAAGCGAACTGGAGAGCGCCGTTAAGGCTCATTCACAATGTAATCACAAACATAAGCATAACACATAGACATAGACATTAACATAAGCGAAGAGTTGGCGTATTCACAATGTCGAACATAAACATAGGCAAAATAAGAGTTTCTATTGGCTATGAGACATTCTAGTTTACTATTGGTTGGATATGAGAATCGATTTCGAGATATCAAAACAAATACGTCAAACACAACCACGCAGCACACAAATCGACACGAATAGTTCGCCTATCGACTTCGATACTCGATTTTGAGTTATCGAACTGTGATTGGCTCATTCCTTATGTCTGACATAAGCATAAGCATAGAAGCTTGAAGCTTGCAAGCTCTTAAGTTAACGTCTAACGTGTTATGCTTATGCGAACGCATTGTGAGTGAGTCCGCTTATGGACGTGGTCCTAACTTTTATGTTAACACCATGCCTATGCTTATGTTTGCATTGTGAATGGGCCTTAAAGGTAACCGAACTTGCGACTTTTCGTGCGAAGATTGGTGCGGGCCATAAAGTGAATAACGGCAAATTTGCGTGGTAGTTCATGTGAGAAACTCCCTAAATTCAGTATATCGCCTGTCGCCTTTTAAACAAATTCGTGGAGGTTTAAATTCTGCTAAAATAATACCTTGTTTGATTTTGCAAAAGGCCAAAGCATTGTACAATTTTACGGCAATGTTGTGTAACTAACTGGCTTCATTCTGTGTTATTGGGGAAAGATTGAGTTGTTCCACTATTTGATGAATGAGTAAATATTCTTTTTTATGATTTAAATTGTACGTATTATAGTATATTTCCATGTTACTAAGTCAAATTTCTTTCTTTCATTCGTGTTTCTGGTAACGTGTCCGTAGCCCGAGGCCAGCACTTGTGGGAACCGCAGAACTAATCAGTAAAATTCATTTTTGAAAGCCCGTGCACGACAGAGAGAAAGGCAAAGAAAGAATAGCAGGGCTCAAAAGGGAAAGTGATAACATTTTCTTAGTTCTGATCTGTGTTTCGGCAGCCGAACTAATGGTACCATTTGTAAAATTTTGTTCAAAAATCATTTCGCGATCCGAAATGATCTGCTGTTTAATTCAGGTGTGCTTGTGAATTAATTTCATTGATTATTTGTTTAATTCGAGTGTATTTTGTGTATTGATTTCATTGATTATTTGAATACATGCTCATTATTACTCATATTTTCTTCAATTTATGTGTCAAGGGTTCAGACCTTTCTCGCACCCGAAAGATCCTGCCTCCTGAGATCACATGCTCGCTTATCGAGCATTCATTCGACCACGCTTGCCCCAGAGAGTTTTGTGTGGGTGGTGGGCGTGTTAAAAATATATAATTGATTAATGTAAACAATTAAATTAAGTAGTAAAATAATTTAGAATTCAATTACATAACTAACAGTAATAATTCAAATAGTTTACTTAATAACTTACACATATATATATATATATATATATATATATATATATATATATATATATATATATATATATAAGAAAGTCGTGTTAGTTACACTACTTATAACTCAAGAACGGCTGTACCGATTTGGCTGAAAATTGGTGAGCAGGAAGCTTAAAACCAGGAGACGGACATAGGATACTGTTTATCCCGTTCGACAGCGTTCCTGTGTGAGAACGCACGTTTTTGCACGTTTTCGCGTGATTTCGCATGTTAGCGGTCATTGTTGCCTGTTAAACCCATTGTTGTAACGCCGCACTGATAACAGAAGGCGATAATGATAGCCGCCTTTCGTTCGCCGTTATATTACGCAATGACTGGAGATGTTTTGGAGGAGCAATGATTTTTCTGTCTGGCGATTTCCGCCAAACACTGCCAGTAATTCCAAGGTCTATGGCTGCCGACGAAATAAACGCTTGCCTCAAACCGTCGAATCTATGGCGTTATGTGAAGAAACTGCAGCTGACAACAAACATGAGTGTTGCAGTGATTAATGAGACATCTGCTGAAGATTTCTCTGAGCAATTGCTGACCATTGGTAATGGTCAAGTACCTGTCGACGAATCGAGCGGATTGATATCATTTCCAAATAATTTCTGTAACTGTCTCATCAAACGACGAACTTATCAACTATGTATTTCCAAACATTTTTTCTAACTACAAAATAATGAATGGTTGAGTTAGCGAGCAATTTTAGCGGCTAAGAATAAAGATGTAGAGGACCTGAACTACATCATTCAGAATAAGATCATTGGAACAACGCATTCATTCAAATCTATTGACTGCGTCACGAATGAAGATGAAGCCACCAACTATTCAATTGAATTTTTAAACTACTTGAATGTGCCTGGCTTACCACCGCACAATTT